>CM060248.1:106308754-106523754 GCA_030684275.1 Acipenser oxyrinchus oxyrinchus
TTACCTCTGTGACCTGTGTGCAAACCTTGTCAAGGCTAAAGAAACAGTCATTTCCTGCATTTATGAAGGTCATTTGGAACCTAAATAACTTATGTTTTTGTGGACTCAGCTTGGTCCCCAGTGGTAAGTCTAAAGATGTTTTCAAGCCATGTCCGGAGCTGGCAGAACTAATAAACCATGCAAAATTACACACAGTTACAAGTTATTTTATTAACATCAGCAATATGACAGACTGCACATATTTGTTCTCCCTTTAGCAAAGAGCACTTAACATTCATTACGGATTTTAACATACAATTTTACGTTACTCCCACATTACTCTTAGCAGAGGAATCTTACCTCCTTCAAGCTGTGTTCCTTTGGCATGAAGTCCAGACAGAACACTCAGGGTCTATACTGTTCAAACTTGTAATCTCATTTTAAAACAGTAAAGAATTGATTGTATATTTTCAGTTCAAGAGTTGATATTATTGAGTTGTAAATTGTCAACATTTATGACAGTTTTCATTTACATTAATAAACTCTAAAACAATAAATGTAAACATTCATTCATTTACGATTCCATCCATGTGGCAGTAATTCCTTTTTGGAACTAAAGATGACCTTTTATTGCTTTTAACTCAAATATTTGAAGTATCATGTTAAAAAAAACAAAAAAAAAACATGCTTTACCACACTCAATTATTATATCTCAGTTTTACCTATTTAAATCCACATACTTTCCAAACTAAATTACTGGTATTATGGACACATTCCACCTAACAACTTTGAATGAAACACACATAGCCAAAGTGAAAGACAAGGAATGGACATTATTATATTTGGAATATACATTATGGACATTATTATATTTGCTATTTCAAAGCTAGACATTAAAAGAAAGCATTTTGGTTCATGGTCACTGGCGTACACGGGTTTCTGGTAACTGGAAGCTTAATAATTCTAGTACAGTAAGTATTACTGAAAGTGTTTTGTGAAAGCAAACTGGTGAGATTCATTCATTTTGAATATTAGTTTGCAGAAAACACTTCTATCCATACATGCCTTGAGACAGTAACATTATTCAGAAAACAGCTATATGACATATTTCTTTCTTACTGTATTTACATAATATTCTTGTGTATTATTTTATGACCAGAAGCTTATTTTCGGACTGCTGGCTGTATAAAGAAATATGTTTATTAGCATTGGCTTTATGTGTGTTTTATGACTCAATATCAGATGTGTGTTCCTGTAAATAATGTAGCAGATGGAAACAACCATTCTGTCAGTGCTGCTCAAAATGTGTCTCAGAGATAGACACGAGAGTATTGTTGGAAATTCTATACTGGGTGTGCCATTACCATTAACATTAATGCAGGTTGCCATGGGACGATGCTGCATGCATACAATGAGGGTGTGAATCTCATCAAGAAGAATGGCATTTCACTCCACCTGGGGATATAAGGATGTGTATCCCAAATGTGAAAAAGCTGTGCTGGAAAGGTACAGCTGGCAGTGACATAGCTGATCCACATACTCTCAACAACATTCTGTTCAGAGATTTTTTGAATGAGATAATACATTAGAAAGAATACAAGATGGAAAACCAGGGATTGTAAAAGCTATATTTTTGGATTCAGAAAAATAAATAAATGCTTAACCTACAGGATATGGGTTTTCTGCATATTTTTCTGAATTTCTTTTTAGTGATTTTAGGCCTTAATTTGTGGCCTGACCCAAACATACGCAGTTTTATTCTATTTGCAAAAAGACGTTAGCTAAACAGCTTATCACTAAGTGCTGCAACAAAGGATGCGTACAGATCATTTTACTTTATCTTTCAGTTGTTATGTAATTCTTCATGGCAGACAAATGATGTAAGGTACAGTGTTTAGAAATACTAAAAGAGAAGCTTTTCTCAAGTCTTAATGTGTTTCTGTGCAGTTACCGTTATCTATTGTTGCATTTGAACACCAACGCTATTTCATCCTTAGCCTTCAAACAGAAGTTTTATTTTAAGAAAACTAAATAATGCTCCAGGTCCTTTTTTGTGTTGCTGACTGGTAATGGTTGTTGGCAGATTTACTTCCTGTGTGGACGGTCCAGTTATTAGGATTATTTGTTCAGTACTAGAGGCAGAATTTATCCATGCAAAATAAATTTGTCAAAGCCACAATCACAAAACCTATCCTTTTTTCCTAAAGCATTAGCGTGCAGTCCTATCAATGTCCCATCAGAAGCACATTTTATCCATTAAATCCCTCTTGTTTGGGATAATAGCACCACTTACTCTAAATATAGAAACATTGCTGGCTTTGTATTTAGGTGCCAAATGCTTTTGTTATTGTTCCCTGCCAACAGTCACTTTAAATAGTAGCTCAGCTCTTCCTTTTGTGAACAGAGAAGACTAAAACTTTGAAATGTGAGCTATCCCCTTTGGAGCTCTGTAAAAGCTAAATGGATTAGACCTCTGTAAAGGCTAAATGGATTAGAGCTCTGTAAAGGCTAAATGGATTGGAGCTCTGTAAATGCTAAATGGATGGTACCAGTCAATTCCTTGGATAACATGTCTTTTCCATTTGCTTGTACTAAATTGTAGGTAGAACATGCCCTGACAAGGTATTTATTCAAAAAAATGTTAATTGCTGACAGATTGTGACTTTAATGCAAAGTAACAACCCTGTGCCCAGCTCTTATTCTCTCTTTACATTTACAGGTATTTTAGTTTCTTAACGTGAGTGTTGTATCTTTAAATGCCAGTAGGGCCTAATTAAACTTTTAAAATAAAATAATATGCCAGCACCCACCTGATTTGGTAGTATGAGAACCCCCAGATGGCACTGCAGTGTTCAATGTACTGTTTCGTATCTTTTACTTATTACCATCAGAACAGCATATATAATATGTATATCTGTTCTGACAGCTATATTGAGAGAATTATATTTCCAAAGAATGGTTTTAGGCTAAATTAATGTAGTCCTCAAAAGATGTCTCCCAGTCTTCCTGGTGCCCTCTTCAGTGATACTGGAGGAGAGTGGAGAGAGATCCAAGTCTTTCCACTTGTGCTGCAGTGCTTGCAGTTTATTGTTATCATGTCTCAGGGGATAAGAGGCGACCCAATCTGTGTCAGAGGCTAGAAATAATGCTTGATTTGTAATGTAATAATTAGCATGATAACGCAGTGTGTCAACATCAGGGTTACGCAGTGGTTATTTTGAATCATGAAGGGTAAATTCCATGTCATTCAAGCTTGTCTGTTTAATAACATTATAAAATTGCATGTCACTATGTCAGTGCAAAGGCGTCATCTATGATGAAAATGTCAAGATCACAGTAAGTTTTTTTATTAACTGAAGGCCAAGAAGCAAAAAAACAATTAGCAACATTGCTGAGATACAGCCATGTGTAAAAACAATGTGAAAAGCTAGCTGCAGAACATTAAACAGATAAAGCAACAGAATTACAGTGTATCATCTTGCTGCTCTCCACCGAGATTACAGAGTATTGCTGTTATAAGGTCATTTTAAGGGCTGACACGAAATGGTAATTATTTTGGCAAATAAAATGTAATATTTCAAGTACTATTCCTTTTTTATATATATATAAAGTATTACATAACATATTATATTGTCAGTCACCTCAATGCATTCGATGAGGTCCAGTAGCTTGTGACTTCTACTTACTAAAGTTCATTCCAGACATTGGACTTGTGATTTTAAAAATGCTGACATCATCACGTAATGTTTTCACTGTTGTTAAAGAGCAGCTTACAGGGATATGTATCGTATGTGTAGACACAGTTTTTCAGTGTTTACTATGAGGGACTATTGCAAAAACAATTATGCAAATATACAACATATATGTAACCGACTAACATTGAATAGATGCTGCGTACATACCCTCATATTACATGTCCTTATATTGACTGGCTTATATACCCTCTACAACCCTGTCAGGGCAGTTTGCTTGATTTATACACTGGGCGACTGTGTGGTGGTGGCTGTGTATCAATAGCCTTAGTGTTGTCAGATTGGCATTAAGTAGGGCATGTGTTGTCATAGAGGAACTCAATTTGAAAGAAAACATGGTAGCTTCTTTCAGGCAATAAACTGAACATTAACATTTCTGAGCAGAACCAGAAGGTTATTGACGTGTGTAGGTGTAAAGTCTGTGTAGCACAGCACATCCTGGAAGTGAAGACCCAAGCCATCAATTTCCCAGAAAAAGGCCCCTGTCTTGAATTTTATGTCCAATGGGTTTTTCTACAAGGTTTTTGTTTTTCAGGTAATGCTTTTCAATTGTTAGAGGTTGCAACCCCCCTACATTAACAAGGATTCTGAATCTAAATAACCTTCTCCACTTGCCTTGTGTTTATTTCATTGGCACTCTCGCTAGATGACCTAGATGTGGATCATTGCAAACACATTCTCAGCGATTATACTGTCTAAACATATGTCAAACACTGATCACACAGCACACACTGCAGGTCAAACACTGATCACACAACACTGACTCTAAACACTCACACTGCAGGTCAAACACTGATCACACAACACTGACTCTAAACACTCACACGGCAGGTCAAACACTGATCATGGGGAGCAAGAACAGATCGATTGGGACTGTACTGTGAGAGCGGATCGTAACAAGCTGGTGACGGGGGAGTAAGAACAGATCGATCGGGACTGTACTGTGAGAGCGGATCGTAACAAGCTGGCGATGTGGGAGCAAGAACAGATCGATCGGGACTGTACTGTGAGAGCGGATCATAACAAGCTGGTGACGGGGGAGCAAGAACAGATCGATCGGGACTGTACTGTGAGAGCAGATCATAACAAGCTGGTGACGGGGGAGCAAGAACAGATCGATCGGGACTGTACTGTGAGAGCTGATCATAACAAGCTGGTGACGAGGGAGCAAAAACAGATCGATCGGGACTGTGCTGTGAGAGCGGATCATAACAAGCTGGTGACCGGGGAGCAAGAACAGATCGATCGGGACTGTACTGTGAGAGCTGATCATAACAAGCTGGTGACGTGGGAGCAAGAACAGATCGATCGGGACTGTACTGTGAGAGCGGATCATAACAAGCTGGTGACGTGGGAGCAAGAACAGATCGATCGGGACTGTACTGTGAGAGCGGATCATAACAAGCTGGTGATGTGGGAGCAAGAACAGATCGATCGGGACTGTACTGTGAGAGCGGATAGTAATAAGCTGGTGACGTGGGAGCAAGAACAGATCGATCGGGACTGTACTGTGAGAGCGGATCATAACAAGCTGGTGACAGGGGAGCAAGAACAGATCGATCGGGACTGTACAGTGAGAGTAGCTCTTAACAAGCTGGTGACGTGGGAGCAAGAACAGATCAATCGGGACTGTACTGTGAGAGCAGCTCGTAACAAGCTGGCGATGTCGGAGCAAGAACAGATCGATCGGGACTGTACTGTGAGAGCGGATCATAACAAGCTGGTGACGGGGAGCAAGAACAGATCGATCGGGACTGTACTGTGAGAGCGGATCGTAACAAGCTGGTGACGGGGGAGCAAGAACAGATCGATCGGGACTGTACTGTGAGAGCGGATCATAACAAGCTGGTGACGTGGGAGCAAGAACAGATCGATCGGGACTGTACTGTGAGAGCAGCTCGTAACAAGCTGGTGACGGCGGAGCAAGAACAGATCGATCGGGACTGTACTGTGAGAGCGGATCGTAACAAGCTGGTGACGGGGAGCAAGAACAGATCGATCGGGACTGTACTGTGAGAGCGGATCGTAACAAGCTGGTGATGGGGGAGCAAGAACAGATCGATCGGGACTGTACTGTGAGAGCGGATCGTAACAAGCTGGTGACGGGGAGCAAGAACAGATCGATCGGGACTGTACTGTGAGAGCGGATCGTAACAAGCTGGTGACGGGGAGCAAGAACAGATCGATCGGGACTGTACTGTGAGAGCGGATAGTAACAAGCTGGTGACGGGGAGCAAGAACAGATCGATCGGGACTGTACTGTGAGAGCGGATCGTAACAAGCTGGTGACGGGGAGCAAGAACAGATCGATCGGGACTGTACTGTGAGAGCGGATCATAACAAGCTGGTGACGTGGGAGCAAGAACAGATCGATCGGGACTGTACTGTGAGAGCGGATCGTAACAAGCTGGTGACGGGGAGCAAGAACAGATCGATCGGGACTGTACTGTGAGAGCGGATCATAACAAGCTGGTGACGGGGAGCAAGAACAGATCGATCGGGACTGTACAGTGAGAGCGGATCGTAACAAGCTGGTGACGGGAGCAAGAACAGATCGATCGGGACTGTACTGTGAGAGCGGATCGTAACAAGCTGGTGACGGGGAGCAAGAACAGATCGATCGGGACTGTACTGTGAGAGCGGATCATAACAAGCTGGTGACGGGGGAGCAAGAACAGATCGATCGGGACTGTACTGTGAGAGCGGATAGTAACAAGCTGGCGATGTCGGAGCAAGAACAGATCGATCGGGACTGTACTGTGAGAGCGGATCATAACAAGCTGGTGACGGGAGCAAGAACAGATCGATCGGGACTGTACTGTGAGAGCGGATAGTAACAAGCTGGCGATGTCGGAGCAAGAACAGATCGATCGGGACTGTACTGTGAGAGCGGATCATAACAAGCTGGTGACGGGGGAGCAAGAACAGATCGATCGGGACTGTACTGTGAGAGCGGATCATAACAAGCTGGTGACGGGGAGCAAGAACAGATCGATCGGGACTGTACAGTGAGAGCGGATCGTAACAAGCTGGTGACGGGAGCAAGAACAGATCGATCGGGACTGTACTGTGAGAGTGGATCGTAACAAGCTGGTGACGGGAGCAAGAACAGATCGATCGGGACTGTACTGTGAGAGCGGATCATAACAAGCTGGTGACGGGGAGCAAGAACAGATCGATCGGGACTGTACTGTGAGAGTGGATCGTAACAAGCTGGTGATGGGGGAGCAAGAACAGATCGATCGGGACTGTACTGTGAGAGCGGATCATAACAAGCTGGTGACGGGGGAGCAAGAACAGATCGATCGGGACTGTACTGTGAGAGCGGATCATAACAAGCTGGTGACGGGGAGCAAGAACAGATCGATCGGGACTGTACTGTGAGAGCGGATCGTAACAAGCTGGTGACGGGAGCAAGAACAGATCGATCGGGACTGTACTGTGAGAGCGGATCGTAACAAGCTGGTGACGGGAGCAAGAACAGATCGATCGGGACTGTACTGTGAGAGCGGATCATAACAAGCTGGTGACGGGGAGCAAGAACAGATCGATCGGGACTGTACTGTGAGAGCGGATCATAACAAGCTGGTGACGGGAGCAAGAACAGATCGATCGGGACTGTACTGTGAGAGCGGATAGTAACAAGCTGGTGACGGGGAGCAAGAACAGATCGATCGGGACTGTACTGTGAGAGTGGATCGTAACAAGCTGGTGACGGGGAGCAAGAACAGATCGATCGGGACTGTACTGTGAGAGCGGATCATAACAAGCTGGTGACGGGAGCAAGAACAGATCGATCGGACTGTACTGTGAGAGTGGATCATAACAAGCTGGTGACGGGGAGCAAGAACAGATCGATCGGGACTGTACTGTGAGAGCGGATCATAACAAGCTGGTGACAGGGGAGCAAGAACAGATCGATCGGGACTGTACTGTGAGAGCGGATAGTAACAAGCTGGTGACGGGGAGCAAGAACAGATCGATCGGGACTGTACTGTGAGAGCGGATCGTAACAAGCTGGTGACGGGGAGCAAGAACAGATCGATCGGGACTGTACTGTGAGAGCAGCTCGTAACAAGCTGGTGATGTCGGAGCAAGAACAGATCGATCGGGACTGTACTGTGAGAGCGGATAGTAACAAGCTGGTGACGGGGAGCAAGAACAGATCGATCGGGACTGTACTGTGAGAGTGGATCGTAACAAGCTGGTGATGGTGGAGCAAGAACAGATCGATCGGGACTGTACTGTGAGAGCGGATCATAACAAGCTGGTGACGGGAGCAAGAACAGATCGATCGGGACTGTACTGTGAGAGTGGATCGTAACAAGCTGGTGATGGTGGAGCAAGAACAGATCGATCGGGACTGTACTGTGAGAGCAGCTCGTAACAAGCTGGTGATGTCGGAGCAAGAACAGATCGATCGGGACTGTACTGTGAGAGCGGATCATAACAAGCTGGTGATGTGGGAGGAAGAACAGATCGATCGGGACTGTACTGTGAGAGCATCTCGTAACAAGCTGGTGACGTGGGAGCAAGAACAGATCGATTGGGACTGTACTGTGAGAGCGGATCACAACAAGCTGGCGATGTCGGAGCAAGAACAGATCGATCGGGACTGTACTGTGAGAGCGGATCATAACAAGCTGGTGACGGGGGAGCAAGAACAGATCGATCGGGACTGTAATGAAGGAATAGAAGTTCAAGTACTGTTTTGTTTAGCCCTCTGTCCATGTGTATTGCAAAGACTGATTTTAGTAAATGCCATTGGAGATACAGGGCTGAAATTACATTGTAGTAATTACTGGTCCTTGTTTAGATAAACATATTGTGGGACCAGTGATTTTGTAGTTGGAAGTCTCGGGGCAATCACTAATTTTTGAAGTCAGTAATTGTATTAAGCACTACCTGGGTATAGATTGAACCCCTTGTTCTCCTGTTTTGCTTGGGCCATCCCCACTAGAGATCAAACCGCACTGACCACAGTATGAGTATTATGGGAATATGTACTTCAACCATTTGGTTGGCCGGAGCAGATCCACTCGGACCGGGGCCCAAATTTTGAGTCTAATCTGATGGCAGAGCTGTGTTAAATGCACGGGTATCTGAAGAGCCGGACGACCCCATATTATCCCCAAGGAAATGGTGCTTATGAAAGATTTAATCGCACTTCATTGTCTTTACTAGGGTCTCTGACGGAGGAGGATCAGGACCGCTGGTTGGAGAAGCTGCTTGAGGTGACCCATACATATAACAATATGATGCATAGCAGTGCGGGACTAACTCCATTCTTTATTATGTTTGGTAGGCATGCTTGATTACCGGTGGACTTGGTCTCAGGAGCTATCCCCTCAGAACGACCTGACACCGTAAGTCCGTGGGTTGAAGACCATCAATGTACCTTGCAAGCAGCATACCAGGAGATTGCTAAGCCTGAGGATGCAGCCTGCAGTTCAAAAGAAAACCCACACTAGCAAACAAGCCATCATAAAAAGAGAACGGGAGAAAAAGGAAAGTGAGGAGCAACCACAAGAGCAACGTAAGTGGCTCGTTTAGGTCCCCAGGGATAGGAGCGATACCCGCCAGGAAGATACAATGCCAGACCGGCAACGGGAGCAGTAAACACATGGGAAGTATTATTGTGTTGGACTGTGATTTATATGTAAAACATGTAACAAAAGGAAGCAAGTAATGTTGTGACCATTAATGCCTGATCAGATCAAGTGATTTAAAGAGCCAGTGCTACTGGCATGTGTGCTATTTGTATCATCATTGCCTGCTGAAGGAGAACCATCAGCAGCCAGTTGTAATCGCATTGATTTTGTAGTTGGAAGTCTCAGGGCAATCACTTATTTTTGGGGTCACTATGGGGTCAGTAGCTGTATTAAGCACCTCCTGGGTATAGAGCAGCACTGTTGATTTTTATGAGCCTTTTATTATATTTATTGTTTCAATTAGAATAAGTTATAGTATCAGTATATTTAACAAAGGAGTATGAGCACTGTTTAGAGATAGGCTATAGCATAGCTTCCTCCTGGGGGGCTATAAATTAACTGTGATATTGTTGGGGGAGCTTCAATATTGGTCAAACATATATCCTCATCATTGCTTGTTCATTGTTTTATTATTTTATTTTTATGTGTTAATAAAATATATTCTTGTCGAACTCACTGTAGTGTGTGTGTGTGGTTATGTATTACGGGTCTGGGTTGGGTTACATTGGGATCCTCCATTGGTATCGTGTCATCAGGGCCCCGGGGCCACTGTTCATAAAACTTGGCCTCTACATTCACATTAATAATCAAAGGGAAACACAGAAAGAAATCATTGCAGAGTTCTTTAATTAAACATACAGTGTATTTTAAAATTATTTTTAAATTAAAGCACTGAAAGCATAGGGAAGCATGGTTAGGGTACTGACAAGTACAAACACAGTAAACTTGTAAACAAATTGACCATGGTAAACTTCCATATGTAAACAAGCTAAGTTTTATTGATGCTTTCCGTTTCTGGGGACCCTTTCTTTTAGATCTATGTTTGTTTTCGCTGTGGCAAGGTCTGCGCTATGATTAACACATCACATTCAGTTTGTCCTGTTTGTTTTTTATTTATTTTCTGCTGCTTTCTTTATTGTAATCCTCCAAAGATCATGCAATTTTTATTAATGTCAAGTTTCTGTTGCTGACAGTGTCACAGTGAATTTAGTTTGTTAGTTATTTCTTTCCATGTTTCGTTTCTTAATGTTTTTTGGCCCTGCAAAGTGTTAAATAATATTTTCTGATTTTTTTTTTCCATTTCACTAATTAACAGGTTAATTTCGTCTTTGTGGAAATTTGTTTTCCTTTTCTTTTTGGCCGGTGCCATAGTTTCATCAAGGTCGGAGTCTGCAGAAGCCAGAGCTCGATCCTATTATATTTGTCTACTACTTCTTTCTGTTCACTATATCACTCATTTATCCAGAAGGAAGTTCCAAATCTTGACTTTGTGAATCTATCTATAGTGAGATGCAAGTTCAGATCTCTCCTGTATAATGAGCAGTAATTTATGTTGTTCGTAAAGTTGCAGTGAAATTGAAAAAGAGCTGCTTAGTATGTTGCACGCATAAATTCTACGAAGGACAGAGGCTACGAATTTGCAGTATTTATGAACATGTAATATTAGTACATAGAGCCCTATATCCGGTGATTTCCTTGTTGAATAAACAAAAAATATAGTAAAGAAATAACTATTTTCAAGAAAAGATGCAACTATAATTGATGTGAAATGTTATTTGCTTTTTTATTTGTTTTTTCCCCCCATGATTTATGTTAAACAAATGTATTTACCTCCGTAGCCACTAGGGAGCATGGAGGAACTGCAGCCAAGGTAGTATTTAGTAATAAAACAAGTGTTTTAAAGTTTTAGTTAATCAAGACTGCCGAGTGAGTTCAGGTCACAGTGTCCCCTGGGGCCGGTTGTACTAAAGGGATCCGATCCCGGATCCAGGCTCAGATGTTGATCTTGATCCTAGTTGTGTTGTACTAAACGGATCAGAGCTCAATCTGAGCTCAAATCTGATCTTGCTTGTGAGCAGGATCAGAACTTGATCCCACTTTTGAAAAATTGAGGAACTAAATGCAATTCATTTTATTCTAAACCGTCAGACACGTATAGGTCGGGTTTTTAAAGACAGGCAAAACCCTCTTGAGGTTTTCAGCGAGGAAGAAGTAAGAATACGGCCCAACTATCGGATCAAGCACGTTTGTTAATTTAGACGAAGATCAGAATCGGATCAGAGCTTGATCGAATGCTTTTAAAATGGACCATGCATCATCAAAATACATAACTGAAACCTTTTTAAAATTGCTAAAATAATATTTAAATAAGCACTATACTAAATTTGGATAATTGTAACGATAACTTAATAAACTTTAAAACCTGCTTGCAGGGATATCCAAAAATATTTCCTTCAGATTGCAACAGAGATCATTTAATGTTTTAGAAAACATTAAGCAACAATGCATTTAAAAGTAGCTGTAACCGTACTGTATTAAGATAATATCAATTAGAAAGAAAAAAATGGCTTTGTACAATATTAGTTTGTGTTATTAGCTATATCTGACATTTCTGTTTTCGCCATATAGCTACAGAAAAAATAGACCTGACTGCGTAATGAGGTTTCATAAATAATATTTCTACGTTTTCTGTGTTGACAAAGTCATACTGGAATTCTCATCTTAAGCTTACCTTTTCACAGCCTCAATCTCCCCCTGTCCGCGACATTTTCCGGTTGCAGCTGTCTGTCAGCACTTGATTACATTTGCTCAAAATGTGTTGATAATTTGCCCTGAACCGATGCTGCAGCTAGATGTTTGTGTGTATGGTGGCTATACCTCTGTAAAATAATATCTGTGTGTCCATCAGAAAATACACACGGCCGTGATTACGGTAACATTTATTAAAACATTTTTAGAAGTTAAAAAACAAAACGAAACCAGATACCAGTATTTATATACTCAACCTGTTTTTATAGAGTCGCTGGAGTTTTAAATTATACATGTACAGTAGTTGCTTCTGATTTATGTTGTTTAAATTAAATGCATTTCATTTTCTGACATTCAGAATCTTCAATCTCTGCGCCACGCATATTCGCTTCTCATTGGTCAGTTTCTCTAGTTACGGCTGCGCAGCTCCAGGATCGGATCAAGATTTCGGATCAGTGGAGCTTGATCCTGATCCGCTTAGTACAATGCCTTTTCATGATCCGGCTCCAGTGAGCCCGGATCCGATCCTGTTTTTTGATCTCATTAGTACAACCGGCCCCTGGAGTCATGATTTTGAACTTCTATAGTGTACAAATATCCTGAGTATGTACAGATCAATTACAGAGTCATTAGACATGAAGGCAAAATCATTTCTAAGTGCAATTTAGAAACATTTACAATCCACTTTCAGCCTTGTGCAAAGTCAATCTTTAAGCATTAAAACTGTGAGCATGATAATGTCCAAACGTCTAAATCTAAAGGGTATTATCTCAGGACCAGGGGGCCCTAGACTGATGATTGTTGCCAAATTGAAAACGAATGCAAGACCCCTAGAGGGTGGGACAACCGCCTAACTATAAAAAAAGTTTTCCAAATAATTATTTAAAAAGAATAGTTATAAGTTTGAAAACAAGTAACTGAAGCCCCCCTGTTTTTCTCGAATGGCCTCAGAGCTATGGCATAAAAAGCAGTTACGAACCACACAGCAGATACCAATAAAGGGAGTTACAGTATATGCATTGTTTCATTCATTCTCCTGTAAATGATTTCTATAACCTTTAAAGTACTGCAAGTCAAACTAAATACTATAATGCTGATAAAAGTTTCATAGTAATAACCATAAAAAAAATCTATTTAAGTACAGAACACTGCATAGTCAGCAAAATGCATTCAACTCGCTTTAGACAGGCATAGACAGAGCAGTCTTAAGTATTTCATTTTTAAGGCTTGGAACCTACATCCAACCTTCCCTGAGGGATAGAGTGAAAAGTACAGCCACTAAAGGTTCGCTTTAGACAGGCATAGACAGAGCAGTCTTAAGTATTTCATTTTTAAGGCTTGGAACCTACATCCAACCTTCCCTGAGGGATAGAGTGAAAAGTACAGCCACTAAAGGTTGCAGCATTCGGAAGAAAGTTTGAAGTTATCTTTCCCCCAATCAGCAGCAGTGGTGTTCCACAGTACTTCTATCCAAGCTAGTCGACAGGCTTTTCAGACGGGTCATGATTCCATCTTATGTCTGACATCATGGCTTTGTTTTTTCAGGCAGTTTAAATTTTTATTATTATTATTACTATTTATTTCTTAGCATTACTGATATAATATTGACTAGGTATTTATTGATTTACATCAGTGCATAATATCTTCAAGACAATTGATATACAGGAGAAGATAACCTTAAGAAGAGTAGGCTGCATGTATTCCAATGAAGGCAAGACAAAGAGCCTGGTTAGAGATGGCCTTCTCTATGCCACAGTTTTCTCTGTAGTGTTGCATACACTTGTCTGGGCTATAGCAAAGTCACTTTGAGGACAAGAAATTCATGGACCACAGAAACTGACGCACTTCTCCCTAATTCACATTGATTGTAAGAATGCTTGGAACAGAAACCACTCTAAAAACCATCTGTCCCAGAGCACTACTCTCTGCTCAGAACTATATTCTACAGTGTTACATTAGCCTGGGTTTGTATCAGTTAAAGTGTAGCAGCAGTGGCAGTGGATTGGTGTAAGGTTTGTATATTAAGGATTAATATTACTTTATCTAAAACAGGCTAATAGTTTTAGGAAAACGCTTTAAGCTGCCCGTATTCAGCAAGATTCATATTCTGCAATACTTTCATCCATACAAAGGGTGTTACAATAATACTCATCAGCTTCTTTATACCATGAAACATATCACCAGGTCAACCAAGGCCGGGAGACTGACGCCTCTGACCCCTGAAAGAGAGCTGCAGCTGCAAAGCAGGCAAGGAAGAGGAGGAGTACGAGGAGAAAAGGACAGAGTGGAAACGGTAGGGTTTAAGCTCAGGAGAAAGGTGATAGTGGGGGCTAATTCTATTGGAATATCTGCAAGCCTTTAATTGCCTACAATACCAGTATAGGTACTTCATCCTCAGCAAAATTGGCTGAAAACACCCACTCGGATGATTTGTCAATAATTTAATAATTCAGGTAATTTGCTCACCTTCCTGTTCAGGAAAAGCACTCAGAGTTACTGCCCTTAGAGATAAGCAGGGTTACCTTTGGTAAAGATAAAATTACATTTTTCCATCTTATCACAAGCAACGTAACAGGAAAGAGACACTGTGACACTGTAACCCCCAAATAACACCCCTCCGATTTCTGATGACATCATTATTTGTGGAGTCCCACGACGCATACTCACTCCATTTAACTGCTTGCATAGACATTCCATTGAACTGCTTGTGAAACCCATTGTCTTATTCCACCAGGCGCAAGTGTTTTAGCTCAGGATTTTCCAAAAGCTGTTACAAATCTAAAGATTGTGTTAAAACCATAAACAAGCCTTCCCCACAGAACCATAAATATCCATAAATGTGTCTAATTTTATGAGAATCTGCTAGGAATTTTGGACAGTTCTGAATTCCTGTTTCATGGACTTTAAATCTTGACTCTTCATGTTGCTTTAAGATAACTTTCTCATATAATCCAATTATTAGTGGTATTAATTGCAAATGATTTAATACATTTTCATGTTGTAAGATACTGCTTAGTGCGTGTTTTCAATGCACAATGTTACTGGAAAAATAAATCCAATGTTTATTTTTTTATTTTGTAAATAATGCTTAACTGGAATGATATATCACCTGACCTGACAATATATTTCTTTTTGAAAAACACTATCCCAAAATGTACATTAGCATATTACTGGACCAGCTACAAGAAACAGATTCATTACAGCCTTTTAAGAAAATAAGAAAGTTTACAAATGAGAGGAGGCCATTCGGCCCATCTTGCTCGTTTGGTTGTTAGTAGCTTATTGATCCCAGAATCTCATCAAGCAGCTTCTTGAAGGATCCCAGGGTGTCAGCTTCAACAACATTACTGGGGAGTTGGTTCCAGACCCTCACAATTCTGTGTATAAAAATGTTTCTCCTATTTTCTATTCTGAATGCCCCTTTATCTAATCTCCATTTGTGACCCCTGGTCCTTGTTTCTTTTTTCAGGTTGAAAAAGTCCCTTGGGTCAACATTGTCAATACCTTTTAGAATTGTGAATGCTTGAATCAGATCGCCGCATAGTCTTCTTTGTTCAAGACTGAATAGGTTAAATTCTTTAAGCCTGTCTGCATATGACTGCAACAGACCAGTAAATGGAGCATCCCGACAGTAAGTATTGGGCTGATGGTATGCCGGTGTTGAATAATGAGTTGAACGGCTTGAGTGTGTTTAGCCTGTTTGGTAGTCGATTGGAGTTTAAGAAGTGTACAGAATAGGCTATATTGTGATGCTGGTTTCTCTCTCGCTCTCATTGCGTGTTCCCTTCCCTGCACGAACATTGTGTGTGTGTGTGTGTGTGTGTGTGTGTGTGTGTGTGTGTGTGGTGTTGCTTTTATTATGACAGTTTTACTGTGTCTTTGAATGTGTATCTCCACTTTATTTGCTGGGTAGCAGCATTGTTGTATTTGCCCTTTAATACATGACCTCATTAATGTGAACCTTGTTTAACTGCTTGAAATCTTGCTGCTTGTTAATAGGTGAATGGAATTATTGTCTTATTATACAAGTGTCGTTTTAAACCATGTGTTGCTATTGGAAGTTTGCAATAAATACATGACTTTTACAACGTATTTGGGTGATTTTCTTGGCGACCTTGTTCCTGCTGTTTTCTGAATAAAATAACCTAAAGGTATCACACAGGGTAGCTCTCGCAGGGTAGCTCACACAGCGTAGCTCTCGCAGGGTACCTCTCACAGCGTAGCTCTTGCAGGGTAGCTCACACAGGGTAGCTCTTGCAGGGTAGCTCTCGCAGGGTAGCTCTCACAGGGTAGCTCTCACAGGGTAGCTCACACAGGGTAGCTCTCGCAGGGTAGCTCACACAGGGTAGCTCACACAGGGTACCTCTCACAGCGTAGCTCTTGCAGGGTAGCTCACACAGGGTAGCTCTTGCAGGGTAGCTCTCGCAGGGTAGCTCTCACAGGGTAGCTCTCACAGGGTAGCTCACACAGGGTAGCTCTCACAGGGTAGCTCACACAGGGTAGCTCACACAGGGTAGCTCTCACAGGGTAGCTCTTGCAGGGTAGCTCACACAGGGTAGCTCTTGCAGGGTAGCTCTCACAGGGTAGCTCTCACAGGGTAGCTCTCACAGGGTAGCTCACACAGGGTAGCTCTCACAGGGTAGCTCACACAGGGTAGCTCACACAGGGTACCTCTCACAGCGTAGCTCTTGCAGGGTAGCTCACACAGGGTAGCTCTTGCAGGGTAGCTCTCGCAGGGTAGCTCTCACAGGGTAGCTCTCACAGGGTAGCTCACACAGGGTAGCTCACACAGCATAGCTCTCGCAGGGTAGCTTTCACAGGGTAGCTCACACAGGGCAGTGCTGCGTGCAGGAGTGAGGAACACAAGAACAGAATTGCACTTTGTACAAATGTGGCCACAAATAAACAAAACCACACCACAAAACAAAAACAAAATTTAAATCAATAAACACTTGACTGTCAGAAGGAGGCAATATTCTGAAAATCAGGTTCCCCCTCAGCCCTTTACACATCTTTAACCAGTTTAGCAAACCAACCCAACTGAGTGTGATGCTTGTTGTAGGCTATTTATACCCAAACTGTTTATGACCCTCCCCTTGGAACATACCAAACAAGTAAATATAAAAATATTTATATCTTATTTTAAATTAGACAATATAGAAACATTACATTTCTTTTAACTAGTCATACATTCTTCTTACTGTTTTTCATGGCTGAGGTACTTTCATGGACTATAAAAACCATGTTTCTTCCTTAGACACATCTCTCCCCATAGACTTGCATTATGCACGCCCCCTATCCTTTCAAAAAGTGCACCTCAATCGTGTGCGCCCCCTTTGTCCACACACACACACACACATACAGAGAGACAGGCAACCCCAAATCAGTACATTTTACTTTCATCTTTAAGTCTTAGTTAAAGAAATGATGCTAACTTCCCGGTTAGATGTAACTCCATCGTATAACTCAGCTGGATTAAAGTTAGTTTTAATTCATTTATTTTCTGAACAGAGACGCTGCAGGTTCATTGAGTGTAGGCCTCCGTTCACTGAACTCCGCCGTCGCTGTGCGCCCTGCCATTCTGATACAAACAGACGTTTTTCTTTCTTTCAGGAACCTGCTCAACTCCTCCTCCAGTCAGACCTAGGGTAATGTAGGAACAATTGCCTGGAATTAATAACTATTTTGAATCCAGAACTCATCTTCTGGATTCATTCTTGAGCACACAGTATGCAGTGCAGCATGTGAACTACTGACTGGAGCAACTTCCAAGCACCCAGCACAAAGGAGGGTGTAATGAGCTCTCTGACCAATGGACTTTAACTGAACCTGACACAAAGGAGGGGGGAGCGAGCTCTCTGAACAGTGGACTTTAACTGATACCCGACACAAAGGGGCTCTACAGGATCATAAATCAGAATTTATGGAGGAAACGAAAGCTGGAGACATCCGAAGGAAGTCATAATTAGATAATGTATTCATCTCCTGCAGGGTGAGGCAACCCATTGTCCAACACAATGGAAGACAGTTATAGGGGTAATGTATAGGTCTTTATGTGAAAGTCCTGTAAGAACTGGCAACTTGCAGCAAGAACGTTTGAATTGGTTTCTGAGTCTAACCTGGCTCCATAAGAGAAGATAGGGTTAAGCTTTATACCTCTTGACTGCAAGAAGATTCTGTACCCTGCAAAAAAAGAAAGTCAAAAGAGACGTCTGCGAGTCAGTGTATCTACGCATTGAAAAGAACCATTCCCAGCTCGGATACAAGCTTCTGTTTCCAGTCGTAACCACAGACAACAAGACTGTGTCTGCCTTCGAGGCGAAGCATTCAAGGAAAGAAGAAACCACACAGCATAACGAGACTGTGCCTTCGAGGTGATGCATTCAAGAAAAGAAGAAAACACACAGCATAACGAGACTGTGTCTGCCTTCGAGGCGAAGCATTCAAGGAAAGAAGAAAACACACAGGCTGTGTGTGAAACCCTCACTTGGGTTTTGAAGATAAAGGAACACACGGGATGTGTGTAAAACCCTGTAACAGGGGGAGACCGGTACTGACTCTTCTAATGTGTTCAAAGTGCTGCAGGAAGAGGGCAGCAGCCCGTCAATATTCGCCTGTCAGTCATGGCAGTGACACGGAGAGGTGGGAGAGTGGGTGTGCAGGCTTTCCTTCTCTCTGAGTGGCTGAGAGGCGGGTCTTGGGGGGATTGCTGGCCCTATAAAATAATATTCTGCTGTTCCCTCAGGTCTGCCCTCTGAGACGTACTAAGCGTACGGAAGCTCTGGTCCAGGATCGAGAACTGCGGGGACGAAAATCCCAACAAAAAGAAAAGAAAAAGAAAAGAAAAAGAATTAGCGGTAGCGGGGAAAACCTTGGGCAGCCCCGATAAACATTTGTATAGCAGGCTGAGGGAGCAGCTAGTGTAGGACGGAGACCGGGCCGTGCGGGTAGCGACGGTAGGGAAAGCTGCGGCGCAGCACCTTTTATTTTGTAGTTTTGTTTATTGTGCTTTATTTTCCCTGTTCCTTTCGCCTTTTGATTATTCCTGTGTTTGAGCATGTGTACTCTGTACCGCTCCTGGTATAGTCGTTGCTCTGTCTGTACCATCGCTGGTAAGACAGACCACAGACAACAGCACCCTCTGCGGGCTGAAAAGAAGTTACGCTCCCATAATAAAACTGGGCACCTGTGCGGTGTTCCCAAATCACCTTTGTGTCTCCTGTGTGTGTCAGTGAACTACCCACCACCCTTCCACAAACCCCTATTTGGGTTTTAAGATAAAGGAGCCCCAAACTGGGTTTGAAGATTTGTGGAAATGAAGAGAACATTTAACTACAACGGAAGATTTATTCCACAGACTTTTGAGTCTTCTTCAAGGAATCGTTGAGTATAATTTCATTTGCCTTTCCCTTCTGGAACTAGAGTAATTCATTGTAATTACAACACATAGAAGTTGATAAAATAGTTATCTTAAATCACGCTTGTTACGCGCATATGAAAAACCTCAGAGTTTGAACCTTGTTAAAAGTAACTAAGATGCTTAACTCATATTGTTATATGAAGTGCTTGTTTGAAAGTATACTTGTGCCATTGTTATTAAACAATTGTAGTCCAGCCTTAGCTTTGATATGTTATTAGAAGAATTGTAATTAAAGTTTTATTTTGCATTTGAAGACCCCAGAGATGTACCCTACTTAGCTCAATCCAGACAGTTGTCATGGTGATGCGCTGGGGAGACCGCACTGTGGTTGATCCCCGGAGCCAGCATTGCAGCCGTTGTGTGTGCTGATGCGCTAGGGAGGCAAAATAAGCTGATCCCTGGAGCCAGCATTACGCTTCAGCCATCAACACCTGACAGAAGGATATCTACATCATCATATGGAAGGAACATAAGAACATAAGAACATAAGAAAGTTTACAAACGAGAGGAGGCCATTCAGCCCATCTTGCTCGTTTGGTTGTTAGTAGCTTATTGATCCCAGAATCTCATCAAGCAGCTTCTTGAAGGATCCCATGGTGTCAGCTTCAACAACATTACTGGGAAGTTGGTTCCAGACCCTCACAATTCTCTGTGTAAAAAAGTGCCTCCTATTTTCTGTTCTGAATGCCCCTTTATCTAATCTCCATTTGTGACCCCTGGTCCTTGTTTCTTTTTCAGGTCAAAAAGTCCCTGGGTCGACATTGTCTATACCTTTTAGGATTTTGAATCAGATCGCCACGCAATCTTCTTTGTTCAAGACTGAATAGATTCAGTTCTTTTAGCCTGCCTGCATACGACATGCCTTTTAAACCCAGGATAATTCTAGTTGCTCTTCTTTGCACTCTTTCTAGAGCAGCAATATCCTTTTTGTAACGAGGTGACCAGAACTGAACACAATATTCTAGGTGAGGTCTTACTAATGCATTGTAAAGTTTTAACATTACTTCCCTTGATTTAAATTCAACACTTCTCACAATATATCCGAGCATCTTGTTGGCCTTTTTTATAGCTTCCCCACATTGTCTAGATGAAGACATTTCTGAGTCAACATAAACTCCTAGGTCTTTTTCATAGATTCCTTCTTCAATTTCAGTATCTCCCATATGATATTTATAATGCATATTTCTATTTCCTGCATGCAATACTTTACACTTTTCCTCTATTAAATTTCATTTGCCATGTGTCTGCCCAGTTCTGAATGCTGTCTAGATCATTTTGAATGACCTTTGCTGCTGCAACAGTGTTTGCCACTCCTTCTATTTTTGTGTCGTCTGCAAATTTAACAAGTTTGCTTACTATACCAGAATCTAAATCATTAATGTAGATTAGGAATAGCAGAGGACCTAATACTGATCCCTGTGGTACACCACTGGTTACCTCGCTCCATTTTTTTCTCCTCTAATCAGTACTTTCTGTCTTCTACCTGTTAACCACTCCTAATCCATGTGCATGCATTTCCTTGAATCCCTACTGCGTTCAGTTTGAGAATTAATCTTTTATGCGGGACTTTGTCAAAAGCTTTCTGGAAATCTAAATTATTATTATTTGTTTATTTAGCAGACGCCTTTATCCAAGGCGACTTACAGAGACTAGGGTGTGTGAACTATGCATCAGCTGCAGAGTCACTTACAATTACGTCTCACCCGAAAGACGGAGCACAAGGAGGTTAAGTGACGTGCTCAGGGTCACACACAATGAGTCAGTGGCTGAGGTGGGATTTGAACCGGGGACCTCCTGGTTACAAGCCCTTTTCTTTAACCACTGGACCACACAGCCTTGTATGCTTTGCAATTGTCGATTTTCAATGTTGCATCCTCAAAAAAGTCAAGTAGGTTAGACACGATCTCCCTTTCCTAAAACCATGCTGACTGTCTCCCAGGATATTGTTACCATATAGGTAATTTTCCATTTTGGATCTTATTATAGTTTCCATAAGTTTACATATAATAGAAGTCAGGCTTATTGGTCTGTAGTTACCTGGTTCGGTTTTGTCTCCCTTTTTGTGGATCGGTATTACGTTTGCTATTTTCCAGTCTGTCAGGACAACCCCTGTGTCAAGAGACTGTTGCATGATCTTGGTTAGCGGTTTGTAAATAACTTCTTTCATTTCTTTTTGCACTATTGGGAGGATCTCATCCCGCCCTGGGGATTTTTTTAACACTTCTGCCTCTGTTATGCTAAAGTTATTTAATATTGGATAGGAACAGGTCGACATGTGGGGCATGTTGTCCGTGTCCTCCTTTGTAAAAACCTGTGAAAAGTAATCATTTAATATATTTGCTACTTTTTTTTCTTCATCTATGATTTTGCCATTTGTGTTTCTTAGACATTTAACATCCTCTTTGAATGTTCTCTTGCTGTTATAATATTGGAAAAACATTTTGGAATTTGTTTTAGCCCCCTTAGCAATATTGATTTCTATCTCTCTCTTGGCCTTTCTAACTTCCTTTTTGACTTGTGTTTGCAGTTCCAAGTTCTCTTTCTGTGTACTTTGTTTTTGGTCCCTTTTAAATGCTCTGTAAAGTGCCTTTTTTCGCTGAATATTTTTTAAATTAATCTATTAAACCATTTTGGCCAATTTGTTTTAGATTTAGATTTGTCTACTTTTGGGATGTAATTGTTTTCTGTGGATGTTTTCTCTATTTTACTCCAATCTACTTCTGTTAGTCTCTGTTTCATACCTTCATAGTTTGCTTTTCTAAAATTGTAAACCTTAGCTTTAGTCATTACTTTTGGAGTTTTAAAAAATACTTCAAATGAGACCATGTTGTGGTCTGAGTTTGCCAATGGCTCTCTGACCTCTGTTTTAGTTATTCTGTCTTCATTATTTGAAAAGACTAAATCAAGGCATGCCTCACCTCTAGTCGGTGCCTTGACAAATTGCGTTAGGAAGCAGTCATTTGTCATTTCCACCATTTCAATTTCGTCCGTCGTGCCCCCCATCGGGTTTTCCCATTTTATATGGGGGAAGTTGAAATCTCCCATTAGTATGGCCTCTCCTTTTCTACACGCATTTCAAATGTCATTGTATAACAGATTATTTTGCTCAGCATCTGAATTTGGCGGTCTATAGCATGCTCCTATTATTATGCCCTTTGAATTTGTGTCCATTATTCTGACCCATATTGATTCTGCATTGTTTTCTTTGTCCTGATTTAACACCTGGGCTTCAAGACTATTTCTTATGTATAGCGCTACCCCTCCACCTCTTCTGTCCTGCCTGTCTTTCCTATACAGTGTGTACCCACTAATATTATATTCGTCTCCATCACTCTCAGACAACCAAGTTTCTGTAACACCTATCACATCGTAGTTACTTGTTAGTGCAGTAGCTTCAAGTTCTAAAATTTTGTTTCTGAGACTTCTAGCATTAAGATAGATACATTTAATAGCTGTCTTACCTGAGTTGTTGCCGTTGTTTTGATGTGGTCTCCCTTCTGTTTTTTTGTTTTCTCCAGTGTTCAAGAAAGGTGAAGCCTTCCTGTGTGCACCACGATTTTAGCCATGCATTTTGATTTTGTATTTCCAGCTGTCCATATGGTCCTTTGCAAGGTGCCTGCAGTATCCCAGAAAATACCACAGTTTTGGTCTTGTCTTTTAATTTCCTTCCTAGCTCTCTGAATTTGTTTTGTAGGGATCTTGGTCTGTCTCTTCCAATGTTGTTTGTACCGATGTGGATGACTACTACCGGGTCGTCTCCTGTTCGTTCTAGGAGCCTGTCCACATTCTCAGTGATGTGCTTGACAGAGGCTCCTGGAAGGCAGCACACGGTTGTAGTAAGGGGGTCCAAACTGCGAACTGAACTTGCTGTGTTTCTCAATATGGAGTCCCCAACAATCATGAAGCGCAAATGGATGGAGGCACCTATGGATCACATTAGTTTACTGTAAAGCTACGTCAAAGTTGGTGCTTATATTGGCGAGAGCCGAGTTCAAATCAGCATGAAGTTTTAACATCTACTCTCATGTAATGGAAATCATGAATACTAAATGCTCATGTTTAACTGGAGTTATATTGCCTGTGTGAGGTAGACGCAAGGCCACTGTCTGTTTAACTGGAGTTATATTGCCTGTGTGAGGTAGACGCAAGGCCACTGTCTGTGTGGTTGAGCTGAGGGAACTGTCAGCAGAGTGACGTCATCACCTGCCAGCAGAGCAGCGCAGCCTGTACTGAGATTGAGACAGAGGAGTTAATGTACTGTGTTAGAATGAAATGTTGAACCTATACTGGATGTAGGAAAGATAGAATTCCACTTGGACTGTAGTTAAATGCATTATTGAGAAACAACAAATATAGAAGCATATACACTGCAGTGGTGTGTATGTGAACTGTTACCTCACAATGATTTTCTAAGTTTTTCCTTTCTGTACCATTAGTGTTATTATCTAATAAACTGCTACTATATTTTAACCTGCCTTGTTGGGTTGAGGGTGTTTTGTGTGTTCATTGTTCCTCTATCTTATACACGTCATTATATAAAATGATTATGATGAGGTCTTAATTAACGTGAATGAATATTTAGATTATTTAACAGATAACTAATAGATTGTCTGTGTTTAGTCGGTGATCTAATATGGTAATGGTCATATAGTACTCATTCAAGTTGATTAACACACATTAATTTGAACTATTGTAATTATTCAAATTAATTAAGTGTTTAAATTAATTATTAAACAAACTAATGTAATTAGCCTCACAATCCCAACTCCCCGCATTGGTGAGTACATTCTCATTTACATTTTACCATTTAGTTTACAGTTATTAATCCGGCAGCTAAAAAAGAAATAATATACAATGTTTACAGGAAGTCACTCAGTACGTTTACATGACAAAGTGTTTAATGTTTTCGGAAAACTAAATCAGAAAACCGATTTTCTTAAAACGTCACTTTTCTGTGTTTACATGATTAATGATAGAAAGTCTAATTAGAATTCAACTGTATACATGGATTGAAGTTTTAGGAAAATGCAGGATATTTTCACATGCAAAGTACTGCAGTACCCTACATACGATTTGAACAGACCGGACTTAGGTCAGTTTTCGGAAAACAGCATCTAGAAATTTCTGATTCAATTCCGAAAACGATCCAAATGTATATCATGTAAACGCACTTTTCGGAAAACTTATTCTGATAGCGTACTGCACATGTGCAAACTTTGACCTTCATTCCTGCACGCGGTTTTAGAAAACAGAGAAAATAATATGTAGTCAGTCTGCATGGAACCATTTGCTCCGTTGAATCGCACTTTGTCATATACTTGTACTTGCTAGAACCGAAGCCATTGTATTTTATCTTGCTCAATTGTATTAATACTTGTACTGTGATTCTTGAAATGTATTTTTGTTTACGACTGTAAGTCGATCTGGATAAGGGCGTCTGCTAAGAAATTAATAATAATAATAGTAATAATAATAATAATAATAATAATAATAATAATAATAATAATAATAATAATAGGGATAAAGTAATATTTGTCCGTATGTATTTTTTAAATAGCCCATACTGAAGCAGCACATGTTTTCCAGCTTTAAAATTACGTGATAATTTAAAATAATGTCTGCAAAAGAAACTGGTAATATAGAACAGGATGAGCTGTTTGAAAGGCTGATTGCACATTGTGTGGAATCTGAAAAGAGGTATAGGATAGTAATCTTTGAATTTAAGACCTGACACTTCGATAAAGCACTTGTTATTGGATTGGTATCCGTGACTATCAAAGCTTTTCCAACCGTTGGGGAGTGCTTTTGTGATGGTGTTTTAACTTTTCAACTGTTTTTCATGTTCTGAGCAAAAATCTAACTGGCCAGGAAGAATGAGAAGAGTCCCAAAACCCCAGTTCCGACCGTATGAAAAATGAAAAGGATTGATGTGGTGGGATTGAGTATTTTCTGTCTGAAGTGGTTCCGTCTGTTTCAAAGAGTCCAGGCTCTGTCTAAAATGAAAAGGCTGTGGCGTGGGCGCAGTGACTCTGACTACTTTGGAGATGGAGCCCAATGTGCTGCTAGAGATTGCTGCGATTTTAGAGGATGAAAGGGATCATGTAGCTGCTATGCCAAAATGAAAAATAAATAAATAAACAAATACATAAATGAACTAGATGGTAACTTTACAAGTAACGTTGTGGGGCTTACTTTATTGGGAAAGTGGTCAAAGTAGCTGATTAGTGTCAAAAATCACATTGTTTACTAATTGTCTCATGCTTAGAATGTGCTATAATTTGAAATTTCTCAAAGTTTTATGACAGTTAATTCAACAGTGGGAAGTAGCCTACTGAAAGAAGTTGATGCGGTTACTAAAACAGCTGTACCTCTTGATTGGTAGACGCCATTCCTGTTTTGATTTCATATTTGAATAGCTGAGAAGTAGAGGAAGATTTCATTTGCTCTAAGTATTTGTCTAACTTGTTGGGAAAGTGGTCAAAACGGCAGTTATTTCTAAAAGTTCACAGAAAACGTAGTTGATGTGGTTACTAAAGCAGGTGTACCTCTTGATTGGTAAAAGTTATTTCTGTTTTGATTTCATATTTGAATAGCAGAGAAGTAGAGGAAGATTCCATATACTCTAACTTTTTGTCTTACTTGTTGGGAAAGTGGTCAAAGTAGCTGATTTGTGTCAAAAGTTACATCGTTTACAATAAATAGAATGTTGGAAGTCAGGGGAGTTTTTAAACAATGGGGAGCTTTAAAATGTTGAAAAAAGTCCCATTAAAGTGAATGAAGATGGACAAAAAAAGGACAAAAAGCTTAATAGTTTAAAAAGTATAAAAGATATAGAAAAGTTGTATACAAGCACACTATTCATTTTGGCATAAAATATCCTCCATAACAGGGTAAATTAAACTATAATTTAATACAGTATTCATCAAAAAAATGAGGTTACATTAAACTCTAACTTTCCTTTTTTTCTCTTCGTCCTAATGTAATTGCTTTATTATTACGTTCTATTAAATGTATCTTTCTCCAAATCTCCTGAACACACATCTGTTTCATTTTTCTCCACCTTACTACCTTTCAATCCCACCTGTCCATTGATTGAAGTCCTGAAATGATGTAAAGACTGTCATTTGCGTCATTAACATATAGGTTTCTCATTTAAATACTGAATAGGGAATTTGGTGAGCTAGTAGTGGCTTAAATGAAATAAAAAGCAGGCTCCAAGATCTAAGGTGGTAGTGTTGCTGCACACGGGGTGTGTTGTCAAGGAGTTTTAATACTTTCTACTTTCATGAAGATAACTGAAAAACAAACAATAATGGAAAGTACTATTCAGTTTTCAGAACAATGCTAGAATATGAACTGGTTACAGTGTGATAATACATGCATCCTCACATATGACAGGTCAAAACATTTAATGATCTGCATGTCTGTACGACTGTTAATTTTATATACAGAATATAGTATATAAGAATATCTTCACATAGTATTTTTTAACTTGAAATGTTTGGACCGGTGGTTAAAGAAAAGGGCTTGTAACCAGGAGGACCCCAGTTCAAATCCCACCTCAGCCACTGACTCATTGTGTGACCCTGAGCAAGTCACTTAACCTCCTTGTGCTCCGTCTTTCGGCTGAGACGTAATTGTAAGTGACTCTGCAGCTGATGCATAGTTCACACACCCTAGTCTCTGTAAGTCGCCTTGGATAAATGCGTCTGCTAAATAAACTAATACTAATACTAATAATAATAATAATGACAAAGTGTGTTTTTTTTTCTTGTAATAAACTGATTCTTTACATTTACCCTCTCAGCCCCAAAAATCAGACAGAGAATTATATGTTATATATTTCATTTTTATGTACACAAATATTTGTAAGACAACTTTGTACATAAATGGACATAATAAAACATTTAACTCAATCATGTTAAAATTGAAAATAATGTACAATAGCAAATGTAACTGGCAAGAACGCAGTTCAGCAAACACTAAAAACTACATTTCAATGGGGATGGCTCTTATGAATGGAATAGTTACAATCATAAAACAAAACAAAAATAAAGAAACAAAATATGTATAAATAATTTACATTTTTATCTTGTGTTTTTGCTTATTGTGTCAATAACCAGGCAGTTAGTTTGAAATGCGGAGTTCTGTGTTTCTTAGTACTATTAAGTGACTTAATTCAGTTCATGCAGGGATGGAGAAGTTTTCTCAAGAACATCTTCTGCCTTCCTCCTCGTACTGAAGGAGATGCTCTGGCATGGACTTGTGTTAATGCAAGTGCCAGATGCAGTCTGGAAGCGCCAGGCTCAGTCTGTCCAAACAACCACTGAATAATGTAAACATAAATATTCAGGTTGATATCTTTTTACACAGTTCCAACACTGTCACAAGCTGTCAGTTATGCAAGTTGTCAGTCTGTATATGCTCTTTAGTAGAATATCTCTTAGAGTTAAATAAACTTTATTTATTATACTGTACAGAGTCATTAACAAAACTTCCTTGTTTTAACCAGTTTGCTTTGATACTTGACTGAATGCCCTCCGTGCCCGACAACGTAAACGTCCAGGAGGTAAGATCTGCCGGGCTCTAGCCCCTTGATTGTTTCCGTGGTGACAGCCTTCTGTAGGTTCTGGCTATGAAAGTATTTGCAGAGGACTTTTTCAAACTTCTTCCTGGTGTCCGGCCCCATGCACTGATTCTGCTCCCTTTTTCTCTGCTCCTCGTTGTAATTTTCATCCACTTCTTTTTTGTAAATGCAGAACTTGTTCCTCTCCTGCGTGCCTAGCCACGCCACGGTTGCAGACGTACAGGTGCGCAGCTTATCGAACGCTTTGATCCTGGTGTCCTCTGGGAGAGAAGGAAAAGGCTGTTTGTTTGGCCTGGTGGTGGCAAGAATCTTCAGCATCGAAGCACCTTTTCTGCTTCCTCGCAGACGGATCAGGTACATGGCCTTGGGTTTGCCTCTCAGCTGGAACTGGCGCACACCTTCCACGTTCTGAGACAGCAGAACTTTCCCATCTCTTCTAACTTGGATCTGGATGGCATCCAAACAAGAGTGAATGTAAAACATAACCTTCTGGTATGAGGAAACAGGTGCAAATGTTAAGAACTTGCTCCCCTTTCTCTTGATGAACACATCCGTGACCTTCCCGTCTTTCAGTTCTAGGGTCTTCTGCTTGGCCTCTTCTTTAGTTTTGGCAAATGTGCCGACATATGCAGTGCTCATGTTTGTGTAAGTGTTAACTGCAAAAATGTCAAAATAGTACTGCAGATCTGGCTTCAAGTCAGACACTGTGAAGATGTTCTTATTTCCAATACATACTTTCTGAAGATCTACTTTTTGCTTGCCAGCATATAGACGAGACTTTGTAGCAGTAGATTTACTCATTAATGGATGTTCCTTGCCAGAGTCATTCTCTGATGGGAATCCAAAGTGAGAGAAATCAAATGGGCTGAAGTCCAGTCCAGGTTTAGGTGCCATCATAAATGCATCATCTGCATTCATTTTTGCCTCCACAGCACAAAGGCTCTTAAAGTTGTGCTCCTTGTTGATGACCACGCAATACTGAATTGGTTGTTTCATAAGAGACCCAGTGGGGCTAGGCTTCCATGCCAAGGTAACAGTGGTGCGCCCAAGAGAAGTCACATCAACTCGGGGGTCATATGGCAGCTCAGGATAAGGTTGATCCGACTCTGGCGTTGTGGTGGCATACACCTTGAAATGTGTATCCTTCTCAGTTGAAATAAGTTCTAATTGATATAAACCAGATGGGGAACTGGATGGCATGTATGATTCCACATCATTCCCTTTGTATGAGAACAACTCTGGGCCTTCTTCGCTGATGACCTGTTGCTTTTGTTGCTCCAGTGGTTCTGCTTCTCCTGTAAAAGAAGAATAGCAACTAATCATTTACCTGGTTTCCAGCTCACGAAACCCTTTTTAATTACATATAGAATGAACCAATCACAGTTACAGTTACATTGTATCTTATCCTGTCTACACAAGGCATCCCTTGCACTGAACAATTTGGCAACATACAGCAATTCTAAGTAAAAAACAAAAAACACTTTAATAGCAGTTACTGAGTACAAGCTTTGCCTTTTCTGATTTTCTGAGTAAGTGTGTATGTAACGTCTCTTATTAAACAGGAAGAGATATCATTTTGCACATTCGAGCAGCAAGAACACCAAACTGTACGAGATGGCATCTCTTACACAGACACCAGATAATGCATCATGAATATACCACCACAGGAATTGTAAACAAATTGAGTGTTATGAGATTCATCGCTTTCTGATCCCCAGTGTGAACCCTACTGGGTGTGCTAAGGGAGTACCTATATTGGGCCTGCCTGTATATATGGTAGACTATAGCATGATTTCCATGGGACTAAAAACCATCTGTCCTCTGAGTTGGTCAAAAGCAGAGGATGTCTAGTAACCTCCCAGACGTGGATTCGTTTTCATCAAGGAAAGTCTGTAAATTCAAAATGAAATGTGATGTTGTGGCCAGAGAAGGCGCTTTTGTGCATGGTTTGTAAACAATGAACCAGGTTTAAATAACTAATTTTGTTGTAACTTCTTTTCCAAAGCTGCAATAACCATTTCTTCCTTTGAGTGATATGTACAGTATTTCCATACATATCTTCAACTGCACCGTTAAAAGCATCCAAGAGTCGAGAATTATGTTTTGTATTTTTGCCCGTCTCCAGTTTGGTTATGGCCAATCGTAGCGTTTTACTGAACTGTAGAATCTCATGACAGATCGTACCAATTTTAATATTAGATTACATGTTATTGTGAAGGCTGGTATTGCTTTTTGAGGCCCTGGAAATGCTGTGTCAATTGTAACAACTGACCTGGTTGGTTCGCACAGAAGTGAAAAGACACAGGACGCTTGAGTTTGACATTTTACAGAAAGTCCTGATGTCCTGTGAAACAATCAGAGGACCTCTGAGAAAATGATCTGTGATAAAAAGAAATGGACGGTTCGCACGGGACTAAATTTCACCGATGCCGGCAAAAATTCCGAAACCACCTGTTTATGTGGTGATTTTTAGTCCTGTGAGAATCGTGCTTATGTCAGCTGTTTAAGAATATTGCATGGATTTTCTTACCTGAGCCTTCTCCGCTAGACTCTTCCGGAAGTTCTTGCAGGCTCAGCTTCCACTCCAGAGGAGCATCACACGGCGTCACGGTAACAGACAAAGGAGTATTGTCTTCTTCCACAACAATGTAATACCTAAAGGGGGAAATGCAGACAGTAGGGTTAATGAGTTGTATTGTTACCACGAGTTATATATCAGACTTTATACAAGAGAGCCATGATTACAATTACATGTAATGATAAGCAGAGTAGCATTGTTTTACAAGCTTCCACTGTTACACAGCGAGGGCTTTGCTTTGTTATAAGCTGTCTCCTGATCATTGTGTATGTTACTGAAGTGATTATATTTGATGAGTGATTATGCACAAACACAGATGTGCATGCAGTGTGAAGATTTTCATCCATCTGTGAGCAGTGTGTTAATGGTAATCAATTCTGGTAGACTGGCCTATTTACATAGAAGTATGTTGGGCTCATTAGGGCGATAGTTGACAGGACTGATGAATGAAACATTTGCTTACAGGCAGCATGCTACAGCACAGCACTGCAAGAACATTCTCACTTTCAAGTCTGTTACTGTATAAAAAAGCTGGGTCCATTATATCATTATAACTGTCATTTTCTATAGAACAATGGACAGGCCTTTATATACTGTATAGTTTTACAACAAATTGCTTTGTGTGCTTTGAGGAATTCTGTCAGCAAGTTCTTTTGAAGCATCTGGCATGTAAATTGAAATTGAACAGTCACAAATTGACACTCAAAACACGCAATAGAAAGATGTAATTGTTGGTGAAACTGTGTCGTCTTTCTACACTGGAAGCCAAATGTTGCCAGAATTCTTGTAAAAATGTAAAAATACCTTTTGGGTGTATCCCTGAAGAGGTATCCATTGATCTCAGCTCCGTCTGGGATCACAGAGGAATCATGGAAAAGAGACTTGTCCCGAATTTGCATTTGAAAAAGTTCCTCATCTCTGGTGGGCAATTTCTGTGTCCATACCCCGACTGCAAACAGCAGCAGCAGCAGCCCAGGAATACCCTTCATCCTGTAAAAGAAACATCTGGGTTTGTAAACTGATAACAATTATCAACACATGTACCACCCAAGTGCAGTTCAGTGGCAGGATATCAAATGAATGACATGAGAAAGCTATATTCACTTCAGATAGTCCCTGTCTACATCACTCGGCTGTAGCACTTACTAGTTCATATATTCATTTAACAGACATAAGGTGCATTCCGGAATCTGTTTCGGAACAGTGCGTTTACACTTGTATGAAACAGTAGGGGGTGCTTCTCTCAGGAAAAGAGTCTGAGCATGTGCACTTTGTAAACTAAAGATGTGCTGACGCTGTGCAGTAAATGATGACATCATCGAGTACCATCATTTGAAAATACAGATGAACCCGTTTTATACCACCTCACTTAATATAATACAGTTTATTATCATGATTTTCACAAACCACTCGCCATGCACCACAGGTTCTTTGAGAAATGACCTCTCTTAATAGCCAACATCACCAATGTTTTCTTGTTTTAACAGTCAGTCATACAAATGCACAAACACAAACATGAAGTGCAATGCCTAATTGATAGCTCTCATCAGTCGACAATTCATGCCTTGTTTAGATAACACAAGCACTTTTGTTCCAGTTAATGATACAAAAAGTATTTGTCCTGTAGTAAACTACATGCATTTGTTTAAATGTAAAGAACGACAAAAAATGTACAGTATTAAAACACTGCTCTTTAATTCACCGTTAGTTTTCTTTCTTTCTTGCACTTGTAATGTGCTGTCATAGGCAAACGTGAAACCCGGTTTATATCATGACCCACTTTATATCACAAATTATACCTGCACAGCAATCACGATATAAAGCAGGTTCATCTGAGCCTTCAGTGTAATAATAATAATAATAATAATAATAGATAAATAAAAGCTTTTTCTAGATCTGTTTTAATCGTTTGTTTAAATAGTCTGTGAAGAGTGCTATATAAATACAATTTGATTTGATTTGCAGTGTTCTACCCCGCATTTATGGTACAGGATGATTATGACCCTTTCATTACACAAATACCAGGTATTTTTTAAGTTACACCAAAACGAAAAAATTCAAAAACGAGACCATATTTGAATTTTTTCCATTCTAGGAAACGTTCTAAAAATTGATAAGTGTTACTTACACAGACCCCCAGTCTACACATCGAAATAATAAAATAAAGTTGCACTTTACTTAGATGGTAGGACTTGGAAGTGATTTTCTTGTTTGTGTTTATGAATCATGGGAAGGCAGCACTGTGATGACGTTGCTGCTTGGCGTGCACAGCCTGATGGGTATTTTCTCCGATCTTGTCGGAATATTTCCTCAGCACGTTTCCACTCGTACTCTAGAATCCGTCCTCTTGTCCTCTCAGTCCGGAATACAAACTCAGCTTTTGTGAGGATAAGAGGATGGATTCTGGAGTGCGTTCACTAGCGTTTACACTACTAAAATATTCCAGAATACGTCCTCTTGTCTGCTCGTTCTGGAATATTTGTGCTAGTGTAAACGCACCTATAGGTTACCATGCCAACAGATCCACCCACCCACACACACAGCCAGGTACAAGACAGGATAAAAGGGGGCTAGTCTCCAAAACCAGATCTTAGTGTCTCTGTCTTAAAAGTATAAATCAAAAACCTGGTTATAATTTATTTACAGTACAGAATGTCAGAGGTTAATTTTAGAGTGGTTATATACGAAAAAGATGAATATACTGCATATGAAAATCATGTTCAATTATACAAAACGGACCACTGACATGCACCATCAAAGTCAGCAGATATTGTGCATCCTCCAAGTGTAAAACGATCTTCTGTGTAATAAAACACTGTGTTATTGATTTTTCTACATTAATCGAAGATGATGGGAAGTAAATCCCTGCTGATTTAATCAGAGTAATGATAGCTGATTATCTACATGTACTGCTTGTGAAGGCATGCCCTTTTAATGAACTCCTGTTCAGTACGTCACCATCTGCCTTCTAGCTATCTGTACTTGTGCTGCATTTGATTCGTAGATTAAACACTTAACCATCACCTCCTTAAAGCTCAACTGTTGGGTTCAACTTGAAAGGGAAATATCCCCATTAAAACCTGGAGTGAAAGCACCAAAGCATGTTACTTAATCTTGTTTATATAGGACTTCAAAATAAAACTCAGCTACAGTTCCTGTTTTTGTGATTCAATAAAGCATATTATACAGATAAGCTATGAGCTTACATAACAGGGCTTCCCTAGTTCCAGGTTTACATTTTACAGAATCAGACTTAATACATAATTAGGATTCTGTAGGCTGCCAACTGAAACAAATACAGTGGCTCTCAAAAGTATTCACCCCCCTTGGACTTTTCCACATTTTATTGTGTTACAACATGGAATCAAAATGGATTTAATTAGAAGTTTTTGCCACTGATCAACACAAAAAAGACAAAACAGGAAACAGAAAATAATTGATTGCATAAGTATTCACCCCCTTGAGTCAATATTTGGTAGAGGCACCTCCCTGACTAGTGCCCTTCTCGCCCGGATACTCAGTTTTTGAGGACGGCCTGTTCTAGACAGATTCACAGTTGTGCCATATCCTCTCCATTTCTTAATAATGGACTTTACTGTGCTCCGGGGGATATTCAATGCCTTGGAAATGTTCTTATATCCTACCCCTGATTGGTGCTTTTGAAGAACCTTATTCCGGATTTGCTTTGAATGTTCCTTCGTCTTCATGATGTAGTTTTTGTTAGGAAATGTACTAACCAACTGTGGGACCTTCAGAGACAGCTGTAATCATGTGAAACACCTTAATTGCACACAGGTGGACTCCATTCAACTAATTATGTGACTTCTAAAGACAATTGGTTGCACCAGAGCTTATTTAGGTGTGTCATAGCAAAGGGGGTGAATACTTATGCAATCAATTATTTTCTGTTTTACATTTGTAATTAATTTAGAACAATTTGTATATTTTATTTTTCACTTTGACATTATGGACTTTTTTGTGTTGATCAGTGGCAAAAACTCCTAATTAATTCAATTTTGAATCCATGTTGTCAAGGGGGTGAATACTTGTGAGAGCCACTGTACATTGTTTCTCCTCAATGCCATGCAATTCTGTGTTTTTCTTTAATATATCCTTCATTCAGCCATAAAATTCTGATTTTAAAAGATGTTTCAGTAGAAGGAACATTCGGCTGTGAAAATCTCATACAGCATGAAACAGATACACTTATCAATCTGATATTCACATGCTTAAAACATAACGTTGGGACTTTTTAAATCATGACCCTCTGCCATAATTTTCATTCATATTACTCTTGGATGGACAAATATATTTTTGTAATCAAAAACTATGACAACATTACCATGTATTTCAAAGCATATCTCCCTCTAACTCAAAATCAAAATCAGTGTGGTCCAACTACGTCTAAACAGGACAGAAGGTCATTAAATTCCTACAGTAATTAGGGCTGTTATATTCACGGTTTACAGATCATTGTATCAAAATAACCCAGACTATAGAGAATACAGAAACATAACATGAAAAGCAATGTAATAAACTGAGCACTTTAATAAGATCCTCTTCATTATAAAGTATAACCGGCAATGCTGACAGGCACTGCAATGTCAATGTATCCAATATGTTCTAGAGCACAGATCGGATGGGAATGTTTAAGCTCAGGTTCTGCCTGTGTGCAGGTCCTGGAGTCCTGAACATGATTTACAAAAAGAAAACTGCAGGGGTTCAGATTGAAGCAGTGCATCGGGAATAAATAAGGCTTAATGTTTAACACTAGGACTACCGAGTTATACGCATAGTTAGAACTACCATGAGCGTCAATCTGACCGCGGTATTAAAAACAACATACATATTATAATGAAAGGACAAACAATCGGATATAAGTCGTAGTTTTATTCAGACACCTCATATGAAACATCTGCACAACCGAAACATTGTAAATAAAAGAACAAAAATGGGTTTATATACAGACATGTTATATAAAGCGCAACTGCAAAAAAAATTAGTTTTTTTTTAAAAACAAACATTTGAAAAGAAGTAAGTGTATGTACAGGTGTGGCAGGAAGTAGGAACATAAAAAGGGGGCAGGTCAAAGCCCTGCTGTAAAATGCATTGTTTATGTTTATTTTGAACCAGTGTTTATGTAAAAAACACTACGTATTATGATTTAAAATGTATAGTTTTGTGTTAGTTAAAATGAGTGATTCTTCATTATTGTTTGATTTGGATGTATTTTGTATTTATTTAAAATACAAAGCATTGTTTGGCAGTGTGAATGGGGAAGCCACATCCCACAAAACCCAGTGTCAGTCCGTCTCCCGAGTTAATTGATTGATTCATTTGTTGCTATTCTGGAGATGGTTACCAGTATAAAACCCTATGGGAGTGGAAAAGAAATGAAAAAGAAATGAAAGTAAAACTAAAAACAATCGCCACGGGTGTAGGAAGCACAGTGTTTGGTTTTTTACCTCTTATTTTGCTCTGTGAGCAGTGTTTTTTGTTTAAATATTGTATTTATTTTTATTCAATAAAAATGGCGCTGCAGTGCGTTTTCTCACCCGAGTACCTGTGTGTGTGGTATCTGTCTCTGGCCTGACATCACCACCCAGGCTACCCTGTCACAATAGATACATTATTTATATAGGAAACTGTACAACCGAAATGATGTAAATAAGTAACAAAAACTGAAACAAAATGGGTTTATATACACACATAAAAAAACGCAAATAGGCAACTGAAACTATGTCAATAAGTAACAAACATATGAACATAAATGGGTTTTATATTCAATCGCAACAGCACAGCATGTTATCAAAGAAGCCTAAGTGTTTGCACAATCCACACAGATGTTGCGCTTCCCCACATATGCAGTGCACTTTCCACACACTGCCTTGGGCACAGCTATCAAGAGTCTTGTTTCCATTGCATTTGGCAACATGGCATTGTTGTCGCTTGCAGATAGGACCGGGGTTTCTATCTTCAGCTGCAGGTACCTGCTTTGCACTCTTTTTCTGTTCAAAATGTTTCCAGAGAAGTTCTTCGGCTAGCTGCAATATATCATTTCTCCTCATTATCTTCTTGCCCGTGCATTCCTTGTAAAGAATAAAAGAGTTGATGGCTGCGAGATCCAATACATTATAAAACACTTGAACAGGCCACCTGCGAGACCCAGCTTTCACTGAGTATTTCCGTGCCATCTGGTCTAAAATGTCCATACTTTGTTGTAGTGTAAAATTCCACAGTCTCCTGTTTTTTTCACCAGTCCCGATGGTAACTGACGGATGAAGGGAGCTGAACATAATGACATTCTTTCTTGGCTTGCACTTGTAAAATGTTAAGAGTGCAGTCCGAGTGCTTCAGAATTGTGGTGGAGTACAGCTTGTTTGCAGGTCTCCTGCAGATGGTGGCTGTTCTCTCCTTTGTTTATTTACAGTTCCCACCAGGCTTGTTTTTTTCAACGCTTTTGCCAATTGCAGTGAGGTGAAGAAATTGTGGGTGGTAACATTTCTCCCATTTCCTAAATGGGGTCCCATTGGCTGACGTACCACACTGTCACCCAGCCTTTGGTTAGCTGAGCGAGTCTCATCCTTGCCCATATAGGGGTTGTCTTCAAATCGAAACACGCTCATTTGTGTATGGAGTGGGTCCTGAAACCTCCTTCAAAACATTTTGTTGAGCCCTTCTTCCTGCAGCGTGGAAGCCAGGATTTATAATGACTCAAACAGCGCCATCATGACCAACCTCTTGAATATCTGGTGGTGCTGGCGCTACCGCTGGAGAGGCTGCCTCAGGTGCCGGTGCTACCACTGGAGAAGGGGCTGGTACAGGTGCCGGCGCTACCACTGGAGAAGGGGCTGGTACAGGTGCAGGGGCTGACACATGAGAATCGGCTGGTACAGGTACAGGGGCTAACTCATGAGAAGCGGCTGGTACAGGTGTAGGGGCTGACACATGAGAAGGGGCTGGTACAGGTGCAGGGGCTGACACATGAGAATCGGCTGGTACAGGTACAGGGGCTAACACATGAGAAGCGGCTGGTACAGGTGTAGGGGTTGACACATGAGAAGGGGCTGGTACAGGTGCAGGGGCTGACACATGAGAAGGGGCTGGTACAGGTGCAGGGGCTGACACATGAGAAGGGGCTGGTATAGGTGTAGGGGCTGACACATGAGAAGGGGCTGGTACAGGTGTAGGGGCTAACACATGAGAAGCGGCTGGTACAGGTGTAGGGGCTGACACATGAGAAGGGGCTGGTACAGGTGCAGGGGCTGACACATGAGAAGGGGCTGGTACAGGTGCAGGGGCTGACACATGAGAAGGGGCTGGTACAGGTGTAGGGGCTAACACATGAGAAGCGGCTGGTACAGGTGCAGGGGCTGACACATGAAAAGGGGCTGGTACAGGTGCAGGGGCTGACACATGAGAAGGGGCTGGTACAGGTGCAGGAGCTGATACAGGTGAATCGGCTGGTACAGGTGCAGGGGCTGACACATGAGAAGCGGCTGGTACAGGTGCAGGGGCTGACACACGACAAGGGGCTGGTACAGGTGCAGGGGCTTATACAGGTGAAGCGGCTGACACATGACTGCGTCTTCTTCCACGTCCTCTTCTGTGTCCATTTTCGAGTCCATTTCTGTGTCCAGGTGTTCCCAATGGAGTGCTGGCGCGATCTCTTCGTGCACTTGGTCCTGGCACCGCTGGCGCTGTCCTCACGTTCACTACTGCTGGAATATTCTCCTATGCAAACCCGCTCTTCACCAGAGTCAGTTTCAACACTGTCAGCGATAACAACTTTTTCGTCTCCAGATTCAATTTCAGATAAATTCTGTAGTAACTCAAAGCTCAGCAGTCTTGAGTCTTTGGCGACTCATTTTCACTTTCTCAAGTGTAATTGTGGAAGACTGAATTCCTTTGGGTAACTTCTGACATACATAGTAACCTGAGTGAATCTAAAAATAGATCACAGGAGATACCTGCTCACATGACAGACAGTAGACACTACAAAAGGCTGATTGAATTACAATAGACACCTTAGATTACAAGAAGCCATTCATGTAAGAGCTGCAGACTGATCTAATCACAGTTCAGTACATCGCCGGCACAGTCCTGGCTGATAAATACAAATAATCAAACAGAATGCTGTACTGTATAAGTTGTCTGGCAGTTCTAGGTATGAGGGTATTATATCTCCCTTATTATCGCCCATACTTTGTCAGGATAATTAATACATATGATATACATATTAAGTCATAAACACCCAGCCATGTATCTGCCAGATAGGTGGAGTAAATTCAATTTAAAAACTGCCTTGGTAGTTCTAGTGTTAATTACAAAGAACAGAGAATGCGTGATTGTAATTTGGAGAGGGATAATTTCAAGGCAGAGCCTGCCACAGACATGTCAGCTTTGTTTTCGCTTCTTCTTCAGCTATAAATAACCCTGTTCAAAACTCCAGGCAATTCAAAATCATTCCACCACATCTGAATAAAAGCTACCACAGTTTCTGACAGAACTCAAATAAATTCAGCTGTGACGTATGATATACATAAAGGACTCTACTTCTGCCTAAATGTATTTGGGCTGTAATATGAAATGACACATCCATTACATTCCTGTATACAAGTATCCAAATTATCTTCATTTCAAGATACTAATGATGATTTTAATAATGAAGCCTACAAACTATACTGTACAAACATATATCATTCATTGTTATAAGCATTAATTCCAGTTTAATATGCAGCAAATCAATTAATACCGTCTGTTGAATCTCTTTCTGCTCCCACTATCCAGAGAGTAGGCTTTTGTATGTGTTCACTGTGACTCATAACTACTTGAAAGTACAGACCAAAAAACCTCCAGTTTGTACTTGAAATGTGTAGGAAAGTGGTGACGAACAAGTCATGTAACATGCTGTACAGTTATAACAGCATAAAAGAAAAGCTGTCTGTAAGCGTCTGCCCTGCCATTGAATCGTGTTTGTGGTTTAATTCTAGACATGCAATCCCCAGCTCACACCAATGTTTAACTGCATGAGAAGGTTATTGCAGGTGTGCCATCTGCTTATACAGTGTTATAAATATTGATGTGCTGAAGCTTGACAAAACCATGTGAGTCTCATAGAAGTCCTTACACACTTTAAAAACAATTGAGGCATTAATCTTGGGGAAGAAAGATTAAACACCAACTAAAGCATGCTTTGTGTGCTTTCGCTTAGTGCACAATACACTTTTGTATTTTCTTCTTTTTCAAACACCAAATAATATGTAGGATGTTGTTTCTCAAATCCTGCCCACAATTACCAGCCACATGCAAGCAGGAACTGACAGGATATTTAAATCATGCAATCTGGGTAGTAAAATAAATCATGAGTAGATATTACTCATATTACTAAATGGGATACATCACCTTTTTGCTGAACGTAAATTGAAAGGCAACAGCGACTACCAAAGTTTGCAAATAACCACAGGGTATAGATGTGCTAATCAGTGGAATTGGATAATGAATGTTAATAAAATATTACACACCAATCTGTGATTTGTAAGTGACTGTAATCTTATTAGCACAGTAGTTTACATTATAATTACTAATCTTGTTTGCAAGACGTAATCAGGAATGTATTCTTTATCTTAGAAATGCATAGATAAAGCCACCTGGATATTTGTCACTTGGTCCGTTTTTTTCTCATAGTGTATAGAACAGGACTGATTTTTTTTTAAATCTGATGTTAGCATAATAATATGTTGTTTTATTTTTCTAGCCCTTAACTGTACATGTTACTAACTTGTAGTCAGTTTAACACAAACAACCATATAATTCATATCTGAGATGCATAAACAACAAAAACTATGCAGTGTACAATATAGGTTCAAAGACCAGCTGTAAAACATTAAATCAGCATTATTACAGCATCCATAATGGCAAAAAATTATAGAATGTACATACTAACGATGCTGGATGGGCCTTATTAACATTCCATTTGAGATGCCAAAGTATAAAATAGCTTCTCAGATGCATTAACTACGCAGAAGAAATCTAGATAATTGCTATCCTATGATTTTACTACGCAGAAGAAATCTAGATAATTGCTATCCTATGATTTTTTTTTTTGAGACCACACAGTAATGAAATAGTATTAGGAATTAATTTCAGTACCCATCAAAAGTTTTTATTTTTTATTTTAAATAAACACATTATTTCAGCTACCGGTATATGGTACCGGGACATAATTTAACCACCGTTGTTTGTTTTTTTTGTGTTTTTTTTGTTTGTTTATTTATTTATTTTGGTAATTGTAAACATAAAAATACGCTATATTAAAAAAGTAAAAATAAATATAACAGACAGTATAACCAGTTCAAACGCAACAATGATAACACGTATTTTGCCGGATAAGTAGTAACTTACAAACAATTCCGGACTGAATTTTTTCATTCTTTCAGTCCTTGTTTCCATATGCAAATTGAGATTTAGTTACGGTAAATTATGGTCCTCTCCTTTCTCTTTCTGCTGTTCACAAATAGGCTCTTGGTAAACGTAACTACTGACAACGTTGAACACAATTTTATTTTTAACCAAAATGTGAGTTTCAATGTTATATGATGAATATTTTTTTTTACACAGTAATAAAAACATGACTGATGAAGTACATGATATGCGTGATCTCAGTTTTATTACAGGATTCTTTTTTTTAACTTTGGATAAAAAATGCAATGGTTGCGCAGTTTTTATAATACAAACTAAGATATTGTGGAAAAAAGACAGCCAGCTGTAGCATAAAATATAGGCGAATCTTTACGCAATTTATCACGTATTAATGAATTTCATGGTTTGGGAATACAAATAAACGTTATTGGAAAGGCACATTTGAAAGGTACACATACAGTAGAAACAATCAGTTGAAACAAACCATAGACCCTCCCACAGCCAAGGTAAATGCAAACGAAACAATGGCATCAGTGTTTGTGTAATACTGTAATAGCGATAAGATAAGACTGGTCGTGGGGAAGCGACGTTCTAATTGGATAAAAACAGGTGCGCGTTGTGCAGTATCGAAATCCCTTCACACAGTAAACTTCACCTGTAGTATAGCTTAGCAAAAACGCATCAATGCACGCACCATCTACTAGCGTATGCATCATACCAACCTGATTGCATAATCAATGAATACAAATAACATTAACCATTACATATTGCTTTCATTAACGGACAGGGTGGTTTTTTTCAATTGTTCAGAATAATATTAGTACTATTCAAGCTGTATTGTATAAACAAAAAAGCTATGATCTACTGATCTCAGAACTGGTTTCATTTGAAAAAAAGCTATCGTTTAAAATAAAAGGATAGACCCCTACATCTGGCTCCGGCTCGAATGAAATGGGTTTGAAATTCTGAACTTCGTAGAGTTGTATTAGCCACACAACACAACCCATTCCTGGTGCACTGGCAACCATTTCAAAGCTGAAGTAACTTTATTCTAGGAGTCCCTTTCTGGTAAACGATTTCACGCTTAATAAACCAACTGTTTTCAAAATCCTTGGCTCAGCAAAAGTCATTGTAGAAAATGTTAAATCACAAACTTTAACCTCGACACAGGATCATGCTGATGCTTCGTTTTAAAAAATACTAAAATGTATGGGGAATATATTACATTCGGATATCAATGTTGTTACAACAATTATTCTGTTTGGTTTTTACCCATTACGCAATTTGAACAAGTGAAAATAAATACCCTTACCTTAAAGCTCGTTGTTTTTCTTGTTTTGTTTTGTTTTTCTTGTTTGTTTTTTTTGCTGTGATTTCACGAACTTTTTTTTTTCGTTTCTTCAAGCTGTGCAATTACCTTCAGATTCTCCAAACTTGGTTTTGTGAACAGCACAAAATCAGATCAGTTGAAAGAAAATAAATAAATAAATTGCGATGAATGCCTTGGAATGATTAGAAAGAGGCAGAGCTGTCCTTTTTCTGTCTCGCAGATTCCTTGAGTCAGCTATGGCAAAGGGAATCGGATTAGGGGTCGGGATGCTGGTCAGAGAGATCTGGAGGAATTAGCGCGTCCTGAATCTGTTTAGTATACCAAATTTGGAAGAGAGTTCCTCCCCTGCAGTGTCAATGCTATTGAGACTGGAGAACTGGCGCACCAAACTCCCCCCCTCGACTCACTCATAATAACCCTAAACCAGCCCACCACTCCCAGACACACATCCCAATAAACAAAAACCAAGCGGATCCTATGCTGATTACAGACCAGGCGTATCAGAGGAAAGGGCTCTGTCTGACATCACTTTATAAATGAAAAACATTGCTCTCTAAGATGTATAAATACAGCTGTACATGGCGGATTGTTTGCTGTACTTCAATACGAATAACAACGTACTGTGGCCTTATAAATACTGTGGTATATGATGGTGCGGCATATCATTTCCTTTTAGTTTTCCGTTACCAGCTGGAACTATACTGCGGTTTCAATGTACAGTAATTGCCCCCAAAGCCCGTCAAATTATTAACTTCATGTTAAACTACTAGCTGTGTATTTATCCACAAGAATAACCGGTGAAAGTTGTGACTATTGTATACAACCATTTTGGAAAACTATAGTAAAACTGGAACCATGGGAAAAGTACATACGCCAACTGGAAATACGGCACACACTTTCAAGGTGTAACATGTGTCTTAGCTTATACTCACTAACACGGGGAGCTCCCACATATTGTTTTCCTGTGGTGGGAGATGTTTTTTTCAATTTGTAGAATGTGTTCATTTGTACGGTTGGGCAGCCCGCACCACCAGGAGATTTGCTATATCGCCTAGGCTACTTAGACCCATACAAAAGGGCCTCGCAACACACACTCAATCAAGCTTACTTAAAAAGAGACTGCAAACTGTACACGAAATCTAATAAAACCGACCAGCTCGGGTCCATGTACATTCGAAAATAGCCACGATGTGTTTGACTTCATTGACATTTGTGCGTTATGTTTTATCCCAAATGTTTGATGATTTGATGTTTGCCGTTTGCATTTGATCCGTTTGTTGTCTATATTAAATAGCTTATGTATATGGTATTGTTTAGTTACAATGATATCATCTCTATTGCTTGTGCTTTTGTAAGTAGGAATTTGTAATCCACTGGTAAACATTGATCTAAGATAAGAGTCGTTTACAAAACTCAGCAAAGGTGAACGCCAATTGCAACCTAACTTTACTGCATGATAAGATAAAAAATAAACTTTCTTTAGTTAACAACGAAAGCAGGCGATCTTTCCACGCCACTAATTAAACCTTGCTTTTGTTTGTTATGCTTTGCATTTTATTATCTGTGGGGACCCGACTACTGGGAACAAATAAAAGGCTCAGCATGCTGTGTGTGCACCTGGCCCACACCCCTGCGCATAGTGTTTAGAGCTTGCCAAGTATTCCTTCTCTTTGCTGCTGCTTTTGTTTATTATTATTACTACTACTACTACTACGACTAATAATAATAATAATAATAATAATAATAATAATAATAATAATAATAATAGTGATGATGATGATGATACATAAGCTTTCTTACAATATTCCAGCCAGAAGGTGGTTCACTTTTGAAGACAGCCCTTAATAACTAAACACATGTATAGGAATGACTGTAACTAACCCTAACCCCTTACCTGTGTGTGCTGCAGGTTTCATAACCAAACTGCAAACGTTGTTATCAAACACTTGTGAAAGCAAATTACCAAACTATGTTAATGCAAGGGCTCCACCTAGTGGCTACTTAAACAATGTACTCTAATGGTGCTGATTCAATCATTTTATGACAGCAATACTGCTGCTAAGTTGTATTTTAATTCCAATTTATTAGCATTGTTGATACTACTACTACTACTACTACTACTACTAATAATCATCATCTAAAGATTGATAGCACGACTAGAAATTGCAATTTGCATGGTGTATATGGTGTATATTATTATTATTATTTAGCAGACGCCTTTATCCAAGGCGATTTACAGAGACTAGGGTGTGTGAACTATGCATCAGCTGCAGAGTCACTTACAATTACATCTCACCCGAAAGACGGAGCACAAGGAGGTTAAGTGACTTGCTCACGGTCACACAATGAGTCAGTGGCTGAGGTGGGATTTGAACCGGGGACCTCCTGGTTACAAGCCCTGTTCTTTAACCACTGGACCACACAGCCTCCTATATTGACTTATTTAATTCATCTTGTATTTAATCTATAAATATGAATCTCATGGTTTGATAACAGTGATAAGCCACAGGCACTGTACAGTTCAGACAAGGAAACTGAAGTACATGCCATGTTCATTAAACCAGTCCTAAATAATAATTGTGCTCTATTATCAGTTCCCAGCATCACAGAAAGCAACTGTAAATGTTTCCAGTCAGAAATGGCTTTCAAGTAGCCACTGTATGTGCTGACAGTTTTCTACAGAGACTGCAGTTCACTTGTCTTTGTCGATGCATGACTGTCTGTAAGCAATGCACTCACAGAGCAGTAAATAGTGTGTGTATGTCCTGGCTCCTTAGCACAGCAGACAGTGTGCTAGCCCCCGCACTGTCATTTGTATGTTTATTATGCATTTACCAAGTTAACCATATATCTGACCATACTTAACTGTGTGTTACCAGACTTTCACAAGGCTTTCCTACACTTTGTTGTACTATTAAGATGGTATACCACTGTAAGCATTTACAAGTGGAATTCAGTTAAGAGAAATGTATAGTTTTAATGAAAGACCAACTAAAGAAGTGTATTGGAAGATACGAGTTGAGTCATAGTGTAGGGTGAAGACTTCTGTTCTAGTGACCACAAGGGTTAAGAGTTGGCTTTGCATTGCATATCTAACCTGGGTGGAAGTTCAAAGCTGAGAATTCAGAAGTGTTCTTGTAGGCTCTAAATGCTTGGCTCAGCAGATTTGATTTAACAGGTTTGAAGCTTGTGACGGGCTGTGGTTGTTATACGAGTTAGCTGGTTGCTCTTATTGTGTAATTCAGAGGAGTCTGACGTCTTTACACATAACACTTCAGTCTGCCTACTCTTAAAGTCACTTACATAAAAGACTTGAGATTTCACTTATGCTTTCAATTGAGAAAACTGAACTCCTATAGTTGAATAAAATGTGTTATTTTAAGAGTGAAGTGTTATTCCTCATGGCCTATAAACTAAAACGAATCATTTTGTAACACCTGTGTATTGCAGTTTCATCAAACTTGCCTCATTATGCTACTATTCTGAGTTGTGTTAATGAAGCCTGCCGGAATTACAGAAAACGTTCTGATTTATAAATGACCCCAAAAAGATACGTTTGGTAAAAACGCTGGAGCCACATCCACATCCTTCACAGCGAGTTTATCAGCTTATCAGTTTTGATTTGTGTTAAAAGTAAGAGAAGGATTAGGAGTAGCCTACAGGAAGGAGATGTTTGTTACCTGACCATAGCTAGCTGCCGTAGTTACTGCACTCCAGTATGATGCTGCAAATCCATTGTGTCTAGTGCTTTCCCAGGGTTTACTTCTATCATCGGTTCTGAGTACATCATGGCAGAATTCTTTCTAAATACCCCAGGCAATGCAGACATGTAAGTTAACATTCTGTGCTCACATCAGTAAATAACTCAGACAACGAGTTTAAATGATATACTGTGAGTAAAAGCAGTGTCATTCTGTGTCACGTGATATCAGGTACAGAGTTCTGAAAGTTCCCAGGGTTGAGTCATAGAAACTACATTCGACATACTTCCCTAACAGGTTTGTGAAAGGGAATCGTGTCAGTACTTCTGTGGACTATGTTTCCGTCATATTGTTTATTATAAACTCGGGTGTGTTCTTGGCAAAGAATGTATTAATCTACAGTAAGGTTCTATCTAAACCAATGAATATGTGTTTACTATGCAACATTATCTCACATGTCTTCACCTTGTTTGTACAAATGTTTTGATAATATGCTCAGCAAATGCCACAGCAGGGGAGAATAACAAGTTTCACTAATCCACTTGATGAGTGATCTGGTGTGTTTTTTGAGAATGGACCAGGAGGAATCTTATCTGTCTTGTGGATCAGTCAGAGGTGAGTGTTGGCAAGATAAACCAGATGAAAAATGCAGAACATTTAGAAAAGAAAAAAAGCGCTGCTGAGTATCTGTGGACTGATTCTTATAAGAAAGATTACCAAGAAGGTCAAAGGTCATGACAGGAGTGGGATCAGAAGAAACGTCAAAGCCATTACTTTAGTATCACTTCAGTATAGTCATCCCTTTTCTCTGTGTCTATTCTATGTAGTCATCCCTTTACTCTGTATCTATTCTATGTAGTCATCCCTTTTCTCTGTATCTATTCTATGTAGTCATCTCTTTTCTCTGTATCTATTCTATGTAGTCATCCCTTTTCTCTGTGTCTATTTCTTAAACAGTCTGCTAGTCCCTGAGTAAACAAGCCAAGTCATGTTAAGTAAGCTATCTTTGGAACAGCACACATATCTGTTTACTAGAGGAAAAGCCCTTTAGAAGACTGTAGGAGGCTTTCAAATACTCCCATATGCATCTACTTAAAACAAAAAAAAACAGAAATTGATAACTAAAAAAATCCCACAGTCCAATTGGTTTGAAATGCACTGATAGAGCACAGTGTGTAGCAGTTTTAATTGAGCCGACGTGTTTAAGCGAGGCCTTTAGTTTAGGGACCTGTTATATGTGATTATAAACAATCTATAAACATGTTAATGATGCTATTAACAATTATAGAACATGATTAGAAATAGACTATTATACACTTTTACCATTGATGTTTTGGTTTTTTTGCTATTGTTTATAATTGGTTTTAACAGATATAGTCTGTCTGCCTGTCTTTTCAGGCCTGTCTGTCTGTATATGCCTGTCTGTCTCAATATGTCTGCCTGTCTCTATATGTCTGTCTCTATATGTCTGTCTGTCTCTGTATTTCTGTCTGTCTGTCTGTCTGTATATGCCTGTCTTTCTCTATGTCTGTCTGTCTCTATATGTCTGTCTGTCTCTGTATGTCTGTCTGTCTGTATGTCTGTCTGTCTATGCCTGACTTTCTCTATATGTCTGTCTGTCTGTATATGTCTGTCTCTATATGTCTGTCTGTCTCTGTTTGTCTGTCTGTATATGTCTGCCTGTCTCTATATATCTGTCTCTATATGTCTGTCTGTCTCTGTCTGTCTGTCTGTATATGTCTGTCTGTCTCTATATGTCTGCCTGTCTCTATATATCTGTCTCTATATGTCTGTCTGTCTCTGTCTGTCTGTCTGTATATGCCTGTCTTTCTCTATGTCTGTCTGTCTCTATATGTCTGTCTGTCTCTGTATGTCTGTCTGTCTGTATGTCTGTCTGTCTATGCCTGACTTTCTCTATATGTCTGTCTGTCTGTATATGTCTGTCTGTCTCTGTATGTCTGTCTGTCTGTATGTCTCTATATGTCTGTCTGTCTCTATATGTCTGCCTGTCTCTATATGCCTGTCTGTCTCTGTATGTCTGTCTGTCTGTATGTCTCTATATGTCTGTCTGTATATGTCTGCCTGTCTGTATATGCCTGTCTGTCTGTATATGTCTGTCTGTCTCTATATGCCTGTCTGTTTCTATATGTCTGTCTGTCTCTATATGCCTGTCTGTCTCTATATGTCTGTCTGTCTCTATATGTCTGTCTGTATATGCCTGTCTGTCTGTATATGTCTGTCTGTCTCTATATGCCTGTCTGTCTCTATATATCTGTCTGTATCTGTCTGTACATGCCTGTCTGTCTGGATATGCCTGCCTGTCTCTATATGCCTGCCTGTCTCTATATGCCTGTCTGTCTCTATATGTCTATCTGTCTCTATATGCCTGTCTGTCTGTTTATGCCTGTCTGTCTGTCTGTCTGTATATGCCTGTCTGTCTCTATATGTCTGTCTGTCTCTATATGTCTGTCTGTCTCTATATGTCTGTCTGTCTGTATATGCCTGTCTGTCTGTTTATGCCTGTCTGTCTCTATATGTCTGTCTGTCTCTATATGCCTGCCTGTCTGTATATGCCTGTCTGTCTCTATATGTCTGTCTGTCTCTATATGCCTGTCTGTATATGTCTGCCTGTCTGTCTCTATATGTCTGTCTGTCTGTATATGTCTGTCTGTCTGTCTGTATATGCCTGTCTGTCTCTATATGCCTGTCTGTCTCTATATGTCTGCCTGTCTGTCTCTATATGTCTGCCTGTCTGTCTCTATATGTCTGCCTGTCTGTCTCTATATGTCTGTCTGTCTCTATATGCCTGTCTGTCTCTATATGTCTGTCTGTCTGTATATGTCTGTCTGTCTGTCTGTATATGCCTGTCTGTCTCTATATGCCTGTCTGTCTCTATATGTCTGCCTGTCTGTCTCTATATGTCTGCCTGTCTGTCTCTATATGTCTGCCTGTCTGTCTCTATATGTCTGTCTGTCTCTATATGCCTGTCTGTCTCTATATGCCTGTCTGTCTCTATATGTCTGCCTCTATATGTCTGTCTGTCTCTATATGCCTGTCTGTCTCTATATGCCTGTCTGTCTCTATATGTCTGCCTGTCTGTCTGTATATGTCTGTCTCACCAATTGTATGTGGCTGCTTTGCTTTTTCAATACAGTTATTATACACTTTTGCCATTCTTCATTTCTTTTTTGCGATTGATTATAACCGCTTATAACGGTTACATAAAGTAAAGTATTCCCAGGATTGGAGCATGTGTAAATCATTAACGCACATGATGTGCCTTGTACTTACAAAACAAAACAACTCCACATCATAATCTACGGTCTTTTATTATAAAAATAGAATTGAAAATAGGTTTCAATTAATTCGTTTTTTGTTGTAAAAATAACAATTGATATATCTGAATGTCACAGCTATTTACTATACATTTATATTTAACAGAAATCAGTATTGCACAGAATACAATGAACATAAAGTGAGGCAGCATGTTCCTATATTTTATCGTTTCTTGCGATACCTGTAAAAACATAAAGGAACATGAATATTAATTATGCAGACCTTCTTTCACAGAGACAGTGTACGTACTTATGAATTTACAGTACCACTACACATATATTAACTATTCAATAGCATAGTTATCTTAACAAATGCATTCTTCTTGTTGTTTAGAAGCTCTTTGCATATCATTGTCTTGCAGGTTAATGGTTACACGTTGGTGTACTTAGAGATAAGACTTGTTTGAGGTTGTGAGATCCTCAGAGGCTATGGGAGTGTGTTTAACATCTGAGATTTAAGAGGTTACCCAGGATCCGATGAGTGAAACGGAAAAGCATACATAATACAATGTGAATCTAAACAACAGCTAGAATGCATTAGTTAAGAGAACTGAGACATATTTCCTACTCACAGCAAGTTTGCCGATAATATGAGAGTTCACTAAGTGTCACAAAGTGTACATAAGCTTTTGGAGCGACACATGGAATCAAATGGAATCGCAGAAACACAATCATCTGATGATGTGTAAAAATATGACACCCACCCCATAGAAACTTTTCTGTGTGTACATTTATGTAAAGAATGTACTTTATCGAGGAAAACAGTAGTTGAAATTAGGCTTATTAGTCAACTCCTTTTCCAACATGAAATGTATGCAGAAGTTAGAGCTTCAGTAATAGTTTCTGAAATATACTGGATATGTCAAGCATTACTGGGATAATCTTAGATTTAACTGGACTCTGACTTTAACAGTATCATTAGAGATTAAATCACACCTGCTTTTATACTGTTCCTAAAAAAACTGAAACAAGCTGGAATGTATGAGCCAATCAATACGGCCATGTTTGTGTCCACCTTAATTTAATTATACAGTGACCGTGAACTCATCTGGAAATAGCTTGTTCTTGGTTCATTTTATTATAAATGACCCAGATTAATACCGTTTAACTCTATACCAGTCCATTAATCCCAGACTTTTAGGTTCAAATCATTTTTCTATAAAATCATGTCAGCCCAAAAGCTTGTGGCACTTCAAACAAAACAATGTGCATGCATAAGGTAATGTTGCCTTACCGTTTGCTGTGTGGTTCGGAGGGATGTGCTGAACAGCTGCAGGAAGATGGTCAGAGGAGGAAGCAGACCACTGGTAGTTTGGCTGAATAAGACAAGACAGTTTATAGATTATAGAAATATGAAAACACCATGTAACGCCAAGTTCAGAATAAGTTGAATGAAATAAATATTTTGTCGTTCTGGATTAACAGTTGGAGTGCACATAGCAATGCTGTGTAATGCAGACAATGGGGATCTGTGCCAATGCAAGAGAAATGGATGACTTATTTAAGCTGAGTTCAGCTGCTACAGATGAAATTATTAGCTCAGGGTTTGGGTTTATAGATCAATATTTGGAAAAACAAGAAAAGTGCCTAGAAAGGAAATGGCTTTGGCAGGCTGCTTTGAAATGTGGAATGTCAGCTGTTTCACAGGCTGACAATATTCTGATTCTATAGGGTTGCATAAACTGAATTAGGCTTTGTTTTTTTTTAACTGCCTCACAATATACCAAAGTAAATACCTGGATTACAGCTACAGAGGGGAACAAATAAGGCTTTCTTTGGACAATTAAATAGATGAGAAAACCTATTAAAAAAATAATAATAAACTTCTGACCGGTTACTGTGGTAGTAAAACTTAATAAAGTACAAGCATATACAATGAAGGTCTGAGCAGCTCAGTGAATGAACCCACTTTACAGCACGCTCAGCCCCTCTCCCTCTGAGCAGCTCAGTGAATGAACCCACTTTACAGCACGCTCAGCCCCTCTCCCTCTGAGCAGCTCAGTGAATGAACCCACTTTACAGCATGCTCAGCCCCTCTCCCTCTGAGCAGCTCAGTGTAAGAACCCACTTAACAGCACGCTCAGCCCCTCTCCCTCTGAGCAGCTCAGTGAATGAACCCACTTTACAGCACGCTCAGCCCCTCTCCCTCTGAGCAGCTCAGTGTAAGAACCCACTTTACAGCACGCTCAGCCCCTCTCCCTCTGAGCAGCTCAGTGTAAGAACCCACTTTACAGCACGCTCAGCCCCTCTCCCTCTGAGCAGCTCAGTGAATGAACCCACTTAACAGCATGCTCAGTCCTGCTCCCTCTGAGCAGCTCAGTGTAAGAACACACTTTACAGCACGCTCAGCCCCTCTCCCTCTGAGCAGCTCAGAGCTGCAGAGCGGATTTCATCAGTGATCCGAGTGAACATAGAAATTCTCGCTCTGAGCCGCTCACTTACTCAACGCGCCCACTGTAGAAGCATTAGAAAACGGTAACACCACTCTGCAAATGTACTATGGTAAACTTGTATATGGGCTGTAGGAAGCATTACAGACAACACAAACACTACTGGGCTATAAGTAGCTGTTAGGAGATGATTACACAACAGTAGCACTCACTGGGTGCTGCTGATGCTCCTGCCTGTCCTGGAGTATGCGTGGGTTCCTGGGGTCTGTGTAGTGTGGTGACGATCCATAGACATTGGCCCTGTGAGGAAATGCTACCCACTGAGAGCAGCAACAACGTGGGGAGATATGTGGACTGGCAGCTAGCTGTGGAAACTCTTCGACCTGTGGAGACAGAAAAACAAAGGTGGGACACCAGTTATAAAACCAGTACTTTAGTAAAAAAAACACTTTAACATACAGTAATTTGTTATTTTGTACAAAAAATAAAGCATATTAAAATTTAAACCACATCACTGAAATGATTAAAACATATCCGTTTAAAATGTATTTTTATTTCAGAAAAAAAAGTCTAAAAATATCTATAACACTTGCAACAACATTCTATTTAGCATTGTGTTCATATGATTTGTTTGATAGCATATTGCTCCTATGGAGTAAGTTATGGAGATGTTGATCATTGGTAGCAGTTGTAGTCCAAGCAGTGTTATAGTAAACCTTATTTGTAGTAGTATTTGTTACAGAATGTATTGCTTTTATAAGGCATTCATCTTCTTTCAATGCAAACTGGATATTGCTTTATAACTTTTGAAAATAAAGAGACTTGTGAAGGTACTGTAATAGAATCACTTGAATGTACACTACCATTCAAAAGTTTGGGGTCACTTAGAAATTTCCTTGTTTTCGAAAGAAAAGCAAATTTTTTGTCCATTAAAATAACATCAAATTGATCAGAAATATAGTGTAGACATTGTTAATGTTGTAAATGACTATTGTAGCTGGAAACGGCTGATTTGTAATGGAATATCTACATAGGCATACAGAGGCCCATTATCAGCAACCATCAGTCCTGTGTTCCAATGGCACGTTGTGTTTGCTAATCCAAGTTTATCATTTTAAAAGGCTAATTGATCATTAGAAAACCCTTTTGCAATTATGTTAGCACAGCTGAAAACTGTTGTGCTGATTAAAGAAGCAATAAAACTGGCCTTCTTTAGACTAGTTGAGTATCTGGAGCATCAGCAATTGTGGGTTCGATTACAGGCTCAAAATGGCCAGAAACAAAGAACTTTCTTCTGAAACTCGTCAGTCTATTCTTGTTCTGAGAAATGAAGGCTATTCCATGCGAGAAATTGCCAAGAAACTGAAGATCTCGTACAATGCTGTGTACTACTCCCTTCACAGAACAGCGCAAACTGGCTCTAACCAGAATAGAAAGAGGAGTGGGAGGCCCCGGTGCACTCACAGGTCCTCAACTGGCAGCTTCATTAAATAGTACCCGCAAAACACCAGTCTCAACGTCAACAGTGAAGAGGCGACTCCGGGATGCTGGCCTTCTAGGCAGAGTTGCAAAGAAAAAGCCATATCTCAGACTGGCCAATAAAAAGAAAAGATTAAGATGGGCAAAAGAACACAGACACTGGACAGAAGAAGATTGGAAAAAGTGTTATGGACAGACGAATCTAAGTTTGAGGTGTTCGGATCACAAAGAAGAACATTCGTGAGACGCAGACCAAATGAAAAGATGCTGGAGGAGTGCTTGACGCCATCTGTCAAGCATGGTGGAGGCAATGTGATGGTCTGGGGTGCTTTGGTGGTGGTAAAGTGGGAGATTTGTACAGGGTAAAGGGATCTTGAAGAAGGAAGGCTATCACTCCATTTTGCAACGCCATGCCATACCCTGTGGACGGGCTTGATTGGAGCCAATTTCCTTCTACAACAGGACAATGACCCAAAGCACAGCTCCAAACTATGCAAGAACTATTTAGGGAAGAAGCAGTCAGCTGGTATTCTGTCTATAATGGAGTGGCCAGCACAATCACGGATCTCAACCCTATTGAGCTGTTGTGGGAGCAGCTTGACCGTATGGTGCGTAAGAAGTGCCCATCACGCCAATCCAACTTGTGGGAGGTGCTTCAGGAAGCATGGGGTGAAATCTTTTCAGATTACCTCAACAAATTGACAACTAGAATGCCAAAGGTCTGCAAGGCTGTAATTGCTGCAAATGGAGGATTCTTTGACAAAAGCAAAGTTTGAAGGACACAATTATTATTTCAATTAAAAATCATTATTTCTAACCTTGTCAATGACTATATTTCCTATTCATTTTGCTATATTTCCTATTCAGACTCATTTCATGTATGTTTTCATGGAAAACAAGGAAATTTCTAAGTGACCCCAAACTTTTGAATGGTAGTGTAGATCAGAATTATGAGATGTATTGCTCGTTCTGTATGTTAAACATCTTCATTTATAAAACCGTATGTCGTTAGTATGTTACAACTCACAGAGACAAATACATTTTATGTTCAATATAATGTCCAAACTTAATCCACTTGAATGAATACAAAGTGCTTGTTTTAGTGGGGGTTGTATAGCCTGGATCCAGCTGTTTCTGGTTTGACATTTTAACCCCAATGACCTGTGTTTCACAAACATAAACCATGCCTTCTGTTTGGGGTGATAATTAATAACACAGCTGGGACTGTCTATATGAATTCCATCTTTTCACAATGACAATATCCATTTTTTTGAGCTCATGACTACTTTGCAGGTATTAATATATACATCATTAGTCTTTCAATAACAAGTTATTGTGCTCTAAGAAAGAGGTATTGACAAGTGCTTGTATTGTTTCCTGGAACAGCGATTAGAGTGGCAATTAAAATATTGTGTTCTGTTACAACCCCTTTTGTTTCCCCAATACCCCACTTTTCCTTCTGCAAATGTTTAACCTGTGGGTAAATAATTAGTAGAATGGATCCCATAATGGTAGTAATTGTAAAATTATACAGAACATTGTGGATTGACGCATAGCGTGGCGAGAAAGGAGAACAGAAGAATGTTGCTGCTCTCAGGAGATTATCGATAACAAAACAGCAATTGATGATCATTTTCTTTGTATTTTGTAATACATTGAAATAGAACGTTTGTAAAAAAAAAAGTTTTAAAATCCATTTTAAATTCTATTTATTGTTGCTTAATTAACAGTTCTCCAAGCACTAAGGGCTGACACTCCACTGGTGGTCAGCTTATGAGGCAGCTGGACTGTGTTATTTGGACGTGTTTTACAAACTAATGACAAAACAAGAAGCCGCTCCTTGCATCCAAGAAAATAAGGCATTTTTCCCCTGTTGGGTGCTGCATGCATGTACTGTGTTAGAGGAGGGGACGATGTCTTCCCCTGCTGGGTGCTGTGTGCATGTACTGTGTTAGAGGAGGGGACGATGTCTTCCCCTGCTGGGTGCTGTGTGCATGTACTGTGTTAGAGGAGGGGACGATGTCTTCCCCTGCTGGGTGTTGCGTGCATGTACTGTGTTAGAGGAGGGGGCGATGTCTTCCCCTGCTGGGTGCTGTGTGCATGTACTGTGTTAGAGGAGGGGACGATGTCTTCCCTGTTGGGTGCTGTGTGCATGTACTGTGTTAGAGGAGGGGACGATGTCTTCCCCTGCTGGGTGCTGTGTGCATGTACTGTGTTAGAGGAGGGGACGATGTCTTCCCTGTAGGGTGCTGCGTGCATGTACTGTGTTAGAGGAGGGGACGATGTCTTCCCTGTAGGGTGCTGCGTGCATGTACTGTGTTAGAGGAGGGGACGATGTCTTCCCTGTAGGGTGCTGCGTGCATGTACTGTGTTAGAGGAGGGGACGATGTCTTCCCTGTAGGGTGCTGTGTGCATGTACTGTGTTAGAGGAGGGGACGATGTCTTCCCCTGCTGGGTGCTGTGTGCATGTACTGTGTTAGAGGAGGGGACGATGTCTTCCCCTGCTGGGTGCTGCGTGCATGTACTGTGTTAGAGGAGGGGACGATGTCTTCCCCTGCTGGGTGCTGTGTGCATGTGCTGTGTTAGAGGAGGGGACGATGTCTTCCCCTGCTGGGTGCTGCGTGCATGTACTGTGTTAGAGGAGGGGACGATGTCTTCCCCTGCTGGGTGCTGTGTGCATGTGCTGTGTTAGAGGAGGGGACGATGTCTTCCCCTGCTGGGTGCTTTGTGCATGTACTGTGTTAGAGGAGGGGACGATGTCTTCCCCTGCTGGGTGTTGCGTGCATGTACTGTGTTAGAGGAGGGGACGATGTCTTCCCCTGCTGGGTGCTGTGTGCATGTACTGTGTTAGAGGAGGGGGCGATGTCTTCCCCTGCTGGGTGCTGTGTGCATGTACTGTGTTAGAGGAGGGGACGATGTCTTCCCTGTTGGGTGCTGGGTGCATGTACTGTGTTAGAGGAGGGGACGATGTCTTCCCCTGCTGGGTGCTGTGTGCATGTACTGTGTTAGAGGAGGGGACGATGTCTTCCCTGTAGGGTGCTGCATGCATGTACTGTGTTAAAGGAGGGGACGATGTCTTCCCCTGCTGGGTGCTGTGTGCATGTACTGTGTTAGAGGAGGGGACGATGTCTTCCCTGTTGGGTGCTGTGTGCATGTACTGTGTTGGAGGAGGGGACGATGTCTTCCCTGTAGGGTGCTGCGTGCATGTACTGTGTTAGAGGAGGGGACGATGTCTTCCCTGTAGGGTGCTGTGTGCATGTACTGTGTTAGAGGAGGGGACGATGTCTTCCCCTGCTGGGTGCTGTGTGCATGTACTGTGTTAGAGGAGGGGACGATGTCTTCCCCTGCTGGGTGCTGTGTGCATGTACTGTGTTAGAGGAGGGGACGATGTCTTCCCTGTAGGGTGCTGCGTGCATGTACTGTGTTAGAAGAGGGGACGATGTCTTCCCTGTAGGGTGCTGCGTGCATGTGCTGTGTTAGAGGAGGGGATGATGTCTTCCCTGTAGGGTGCTGTATGCATGCAGGTACTGTGTTAGAGGAGGGGACGATGTCTTCCCCTGCTGGGTGCTGCGTGCATGTACTGTGTTAGAGGAGGGGACGATGTCTTCCCCTGCTGGGTGCTGGGTGCTGCGTGCATGTACTGTGTTAGAGGAGGGGACGATGACAACATTTTGATCTATGATGGTATATAAATGAAGGAAAAAAAGTTTGCTTATTAGAGTAATAGAGAAAATGAGGCCAGTCAGTGTTTTAAGTGAAAGCACAACAGGCATTTGTTCAGGCAATTTTCATTAAAACAGAACAGAAAACCAGATCAGTTCAAGTCAATGTTAGAGGGTACAGGCTACAGAACAGCCCAATATCAGGGATAGATATATCTTCAGAACATGAAATAAATATGTATTATATATATACAGCATTTTTAAACAAAACTACAGCAAACGAGGAAAGAGTTTCATTATGAAGGATGAGGTGGCAAGGGAGTTTTCACATTGTGAGCACAAACCATAGAAACTACAGCACTATGCAAACTGATGAGTGTCTATAAATTGTGCTAAAAAAAAGGTTTTGTAAACATTTTTAAAGTCCAAACACCTACGTGCTGAGCAGCTGTGGAAAAGGTACTGGAAGAGTCTTTGGTCTGGTGACTCAATATTAGAGAGAAGTTGGATGATTTATAGCACAGCTATTCATTGATTTCTTTGCAGGTGCTGGCCTCACAGAACATGTCATGTCACAGAAGAAAGACAGTTCACTGTTAGCATGCAGTGTTAGAAACAAGGCATGATCCAAAAGGAATGGTAAGCAAAACAAATAAATAACAAAATACACTACCTGAGATTTAAGCACGTGCAGCTCAGACTGCAGTTCTCCATTTTTTTTAATAAGTCGTTCTCTATCACACCTTTCCTTCTTGAAGTCTTCCTCATAGATCTGCACCTTTGAAACAGTGAGGGTGAAACCAATTCAATTTGATGAAGGGTTCGGAATCATACAGTGCTATTTTTAGAACACCCCATTGTGCATAAGATCCCTAATTAAAGCACAGTGGTCTAACATTTTCACACATCAGTGCCTACTGTTTCTATATGTCTGATTGCTGAGCGGAAATTGAAATTCTCACATCCAGAGGTTTTCATGCAGGCAGGTAAGGATATACATGACAGCTCTTGTGTTCTAGTAAATGTGCACACCACAGTATGTGGGGAGTAGTTACTATGAATACATTAAATAACCCCTTCAGATTCATCATTTTGAACCATAATGATTCTTGCATACATTAACGTTAATGAAAATGAACTATCATGCTAATTAAAGTGGCTACTAACGGTCTGCTCTTTCCTGCTAGGTCAGCTGGGTGAGCGTGTCAATAACGTGACTCCGCTCGCTGCAAGACAACCACCCTTGCTGATTTTGCTGGTCTAGTGACTAACCAAGCCCTTATCATCCCTCAGTTAGGGTTATCTTTGTAGTATGTCTGTACCTGCTGCTGGAGGACTTCAATCTGTGTCACCATCTCTTCTCTGCCAGCGTTTCTAATTGGCACTCGAAGGGCTTCTGAGAGGGCCTGTGCTTATAAAAAAAAAATAACAAACAAGAGTAAAAAAAGGACAATTTAGTGCTGTGACACTTAATTACTAGCTTTCCACTTTTGACTCTACATTAAGTGGCTCCATTGGCAACCCTTTTAAGTGTTTTTTTTTTAGCTGTACAATGGCACCATATGTTTAAGCTTTATAGATAATATTCTAACTCCTATGTTCTTTTTGTGTTCACATCATTAATACATATTTCTACACTTCCATGGAAAGGAACGAATGTTGGTATATATTTCTCAAAATCAAATCTACAAACAGGAGGTTAAAGAACAGAGCAAACAGGAGTATTATCATATTTTCCCTCACAAAATACAATTTACACCACATGCAGGTCCTCACAGGTTTTTATTCTATGTGTCAGAAGACACAATTAGAAACAGGTACACACAAACACTTAGATATTCTATTTCAGGACTGGTTTGTCAACCACATGAAATGTAATGGGCCCAGATCCTGTAGTGTTGTGATAGGCATACTAAACCGAGTGTCTTCAATGTGCAATCCCTGATCATTAGCCCCTGAGTTTTCTTTTGAAGAAGGATTGACTGGAATGTGAGGATGTCAACAGCTGAGGCGGCTTCCACACGTTTTAATCCAGACATCTGCCTGCCATTCTCACTGAGATGTTAGCCCCTATGCTCCGGCCCTGCTACACACCCTTAAAATATCATTTTTGATGGTAAATAAAACGGGGAGTAGTTTTTTATCACTCGGTTATGGAAGAGAAATAGCAACTGAATAGAACAGTCCACACTATTTTGAATCTCTTTGCTTTCCAACCCCAATAGCAGCCCCCAATAGCGGGCCCACACTGAACCAATCAGGGATGGGGCACTCAGCCTAATCCTCCAAATTGCCCAGCATTTATCCTAAAATTCCTTGGAGATCACAGCAGTGGAGCAAACAGAATCCAGGCCAAGATTTAAAAATAGCATCACTGATAAGGCTTGTAAATGGTAGACTTTTACAACACCTTTAAAACCTGGCACTGATTTTCTTTGGACCTGCTTAATCCATTACTATAAATCTCTATCTTCTAAAGATAAAGCAGTCTGCCCCTAACTTCTAACACACTGAACAGTCACAACTGTGTATGGTGTTCCAAAGCCCTTAGGTAAGAGTGGTTTTCAGTTTCTACAGTCTGGACAGCACATTTCAGTCAAACAGGCAATCAGCGCTTCCTGCTGATGTCTCACAATTATATGTGGCTCTTTCTAACCCCTTTTATTTTCAGCTCAGCAGTCAATGCCTTTTGCTTATTTTGACATCGGTTAAGCATTCACACGAAAAAATGTACCATATTCTACATCAAGGGAAGGTAGATTTTTATGACTGGAAATGAAATGACGATGGTGCCTGTTTTTTATTCAGCGTTCCCATCTGTCCTTCTTTACTTCAGGCTGTCATTTCAGATTCTTTTGTAAAGCTCTTATGAATATATTCTAACAGCACAGTATTTCCTCAGGAAGTATTTGTGGTTTACCAGCTTTGGTACATGTTGGGGGAAAAAGAAAATGTTTACTGCTGAAGTTATTTCCCCCTCCCTTTTTCTCTTTTTTTAAAGAACGCTTTTTAAGGAAAAACCTGCATCTACGGCATCCAAATATAACAGTACATCATTCATACTAGAGAGCGGTCCTTATTAGTGAAACCATGAAAGAGGAAGACAGAATATCTGACGCAGATTAATGAAGCCATCCTTCAAACCGTTCACAGGTCAGGAAAATAAACATTGTAACGAAGTCTAATGCCTGAATAATAAATGAGCTGTCCTGAAAGGTGTTTTATCTGTTCTCTAATGAGGTTGTGTTTACCTTGTAAACTACACTGTGACCTTTCATTGACAAGAGTAAAGCTTACGGTGATGCCAGTATTCTAGACTCAAGGGCATTTATTGAACAGTTTGTGTTTATAGAATGGTAGGGAATTAAATGTCAAATAAATCAATAATATCACATCACAAAGCCATACTGCCACTCCCGACACAGGGATATACATATAAATGTGCAATTCTGGCTTTGGGGGTGCGATATACAAACGCTGGACAAAAACACACTGTAAATAGCTATGGAGGGATATGTCACTGAGCAGGTCAGAGAAGATGAAGAAAGTCTGCCTCGTGCTCCTCAGACCAGTCAGCAAGGTGTGTTATATCAGAGCATTGTCTGGAGCCATTCATCTCTCATAGGGACAGTACCGGTGCATAGAGGGACCTGGCCAGACACACTTTCCAGCTACAGTGTTGTTCAGTTACCCTGCCCTTCACAGAAATGGCGGGACTGCCCACTGCAGCAAAATGAACCCCCAGAGCATGGCAGAACTTTCAGCTCCCTTGACAGTGGCACCAAGCACTCAGGGGTGTATGCTGCCACACAAAATAGCTGCCACTTGATGGCAAAAAAAGGAATATCCTGCTCATGGGTAATTATTGCCTTCCTTTTGTTTGTGACAATCTGCTGTACCGTACCGTATTGCTCTGCAGGTGTGGCCACTTTTGTGCCTAGCTGACATAGAGATTTAGCCTTTACGTTAAAGACCTTTATGTTATAAGTTACAATTGTGTTCTACATACAACAGGCATTTCCAATATGTTTTCCGCCACCCCCTGTACTGTATAGATGTACATTTAATACGATACAGAATCCTGGAAGCAGATTATACATGCTGGTGGAACGCTCCCAAAATACACGCAAACTGGCAGATAATGCAGTCCACACAAGCTATCTGTATTGTGTGTGGACAGACTGTCTCTTAATGGTTTTTGTGGGCCTTTTTATAATTAGTGAGCCAAATGTATTTCCCCTACCTTGTTCAGTCGTCCAATTTCACATTCCTGGTGTTCCTTCTTTCTTGTTAGGGATGCATTTTGTTCCTTTAGATATCGGTTCTGTCTTTTTACTTCTTGTAAGGCGATAGCGATTCTCTCATTTTCTTCCTGTAAGTAGCAAGGCAAAACCGATTAACACCTGGCTTCTGTATTGCTGTAGTTAATGTCTCAGCTACTGCTTCTGATATTGAGATATAAAAAGGATACCGCTATATAACCTTGGACCAATAGATTATAGCCAATAATCTACTTTGGAAAGGCTGATGTAACAGCCTGGTGCCACTTGATAAATTATTTCTCATAATCTTCTACTCTCTGTGTTATGTGCAGCTACTCTCTGTGTACTCTCTGTGTTATGTGCAGCTACGACCTACACAGCTCATTAACAACAACAACAACAACAAATAAAATAATTTGGTAATTCAATCACACAACCAGAACAAATGCTGTAGCTGTATTTTAAATCAACCAAGAAGTGGTATGTGTGCTTGCACACATGATGATCATTAAGCATGCAAAATGAACACGTCCTATGGCTTTGTCTAACAATGCTTAATTTTTTTGTTGTTGTTTTTTTTAATTGGTACATGTGGTGCCGCCTATAAAAGGCGGTCCATAGTTTAGAAAAATAGTTGGCATATTTCAGAAATGTAGTTATGGACTGTAAAAAAACCCTCAGATTTATAGTGGTTTCCTTTAAAATGCTATCAGTATGCACTAATTGCAAGTAAAAGAGGACTGGCTGTTTAGGCATTTGTTTTGCATCTCACAGCTACAGTATAGCAGCCGCTGCTGATGACTTGCATACACTTCAGCTGCCACTGCAGCAGTAGCTAAAGTAACAGGGGGAGAATACACAGTACTAAACACAGAGGAATCCTATTTTAATACATAACACAGAAACCCTTGATGTGTGCTACAGTGAGATATGTCACTTCTCTAAACGACACTGAAAACATGACCAGAAACAAACAAACAAACAAACCTGCTTTATTTCAATCATTTCTTTGGCCAGGATGAGCTTCTTATCAAAATCTATCTGCTTCTGGTCTCGTTCCACTTCTAGGTCAGCGGTATGTTTGTGACAATCAGTCAGTGCATGTTTTGTCTCTGAAATCTGAATATTGAAAGCAGATTCAATAAGTGACATACCTGTAGTGCATGTATGCCATAGATTTTGGAATCTCCTGAATATTCTGGGAACATGTCCAGAAGTAAAAGATTGAATAAGATCATCAGTAATGTACCTTCTGTTCATATCGCTGCTTCATGATTTTATAGTGCTCATTCCATTGCTTATTTACTTCAAGTAGCTATCAAATGACAAAAAACAAAAAAGCATCATGTTAAAATACAAACTAGTATTATGTCAATGTCACATTATTATGGCTATTTCCGCTTTATTTTTGATATTTTTGTAAGCATTTTAGGTTTGTAGTCTTTTGCTAATATATGTAGTTTCTTAAACACCTCATATATATATATATATATATATATATATATATATATATATATATATATATATATATATATATATATATATATATATATTCTGTTAGGAGGGATATTACTGGTAAATCAAGGATGCCAACATTCTTTTTCTGGGATCTTGTGATAACATTAAAGAGGATTGACCACTGACATCCATGCATTGTAAAGCCAGCCACAAACACTGTTTATCGTATCTATAATGATCACAACCTCTAATCAAAGCTGTATTATTAACCTCTTGTCTTTGCTTTTCGAGAATCTCGATCCGTTGTTTTAAATCTTCTGGGGAGGTCTGCATTCGGTTTCCCTTCAAAGTCGTACCCTACAAACAAAGCGTGTTGAGTCTGTATGTAGTTATCATCGTCTAATTTGTTCGTTACATCAGCACCAAATAACCTTGGAAGATGGACGGTGTTCACACAGCGCAACATACTGGTAAACCTACAAATGAATTACTTGCTCCTTATTTATCTTGATGGGCTTAGTTCAGCGGTACAACCAAAAGTATTATTATTATTATTTATTTCTTAGCAGACACCCTTATCCAGGGCGACTTACAATCGTAAGCAAATACATTTCAAGTATCACAGTACAAGTAATAATACAATTAAGAGCAAGATAAATACAATGACTTTGGTTCAAGCAAGTACAAGTGTGACAAAATACAATTCAATAATACAGCAGATAAGTGTCAGTGATAGTTACATCAGGATATGATTAAATACAAAATACTACTGATTAAACACTTGGCAGATTGCAGTACTCTGAAGTACAGGATTAAATGCAGTAAAAAAAAGTAGCCACACGATGGTGCTATTTACACACACTTATGTCACTAAGAGGTAAACATTCTTTATAGATGTAAATGCTATGCGTATTATGTTTGTGAAAATCGTGTTTGCCTCATATTGATTATAAAAAAAACTGTTTGTAATTCATGTGCAGTTCTAAAGTGCTACAACAGTCTCAAAACTGTTCCTGATAAAGACTATAGTGTAGCTTACTTCACGATTCCCAAACACACGTTCAACCAACATTTTAACACAGTTAACTAATACAATACAAAATAACACGCGAGTCATTATTGACTGTATCTGTCACATAATTTACAAAGACGAGGCCTTGTTTACAATTTATTTTAAACGATCTCTACAATTTATATGGTATTTCTTTACTCGTACAATGCACCGCTAATTAAATGTCTAATTGTGCATGGTACAGCATATTTCAACCCACTAGTTTTGCAAAGCCGTGTGGAGTCTTTTTTGAGTTTCTATAGTCTCAAAGGAAGGAAGCCACCGAAATAAAAATGTTTCCATTATCCAGTGGACAATGTGGCCACCCTACTCTACCTCGTTCTCTAGTCTGTATGTGTCAGTCGAGGTGAAGAGTCCGCAGTATAAAGCAAGGCTGTAGCCAGATATGAGGCACGGCCTCGGTTAATTCATAGTCAGAACTATTTATTTAGGCACACGTTGCTTTGCCGCAAAACAAAATGCATTTCATCCCTCGTTATGTGTAGACATTCATTTCCAAGTCCTGCGCCTGTGCTCTTCACAACTTTACTGTCTATTTACTTATGTCGAGTGATGGATGTGTTTAGTAGGCTACTGTCTGTATTATAATTTAATATCGCGTTTTAAAATGTACCTAGAGTTTCTAGTTTGGGGACGGTTCTGATGAATGCACCTGCCTTCTACTCTAGTAAATGAAGGCGGGGGAATAAAATGAATTGCGCTGCATTTGAAGTAGTGCTCTTATAATGCAAATACACAATTAATCATCACAGTCCTTATTAATGGTATTTGACGAGTTTAACAAGGGTGAAGTCTTTGTTTTATGAAACCGTTAGTGTTGTAGCGACAGCCTCCAAGCAGCGAGGGTGAAGCGATCTTCACCGGTTTTACGAATGTACAGCTAGAAAAACAGTTGCGCTTATTTTGTCATTACCATTTTTCCATGATTAAATTAAGAAGCCGAGATGGTTTAATGACGCTAACTGCAAAATTAAAGGCAGGCAGTGAGCTCAGAAAGAAAACCCGACAATCAGAAACCCTAAATATCCGTTCTGGTGTAATTAGACGCATTTGACTTTTGTATTTGAATAAGTGGGGTATTTCAGACGGTGCTGGTAGTTTAATTGAGGGTTGAGTCTTCATTGGGCTGCGGTTTGCAGGAGCCTCGCAGCTGGCCAATCACATTAATACAAGTAAAATGCATATTCATGAATAGAAGTCAGAACACAGTCAAACAGCCAATCAAATCGAGTAGTTAGCCAAAAAAAAAACTCGCGCTGCAACCCTCTGACCTACACACTGGTTATGATATGCTTACGTCTCGCGCAGCTAAGCTTTTTCCGGTTTGTTAACTCACTGAAGCTAATTGTATTATTGAATGTGATTGTATAATTAATATCAGACAACATTTATGCATGCAAGCACTCTTGTCTTCTCGGTATTTGGATAATGACATCACTGTTAAAAGTGCCTCGGTAATTTTTCATGGCTGGCTACGGACCTGATAAATTAGCAAAAACTTAAACGTACCTCTCCCGTGTCAGTTTGCAGGAAATCTGTCTGCTTTCCAGGCATTCTGCTCGAGTCTCTTGTGTATCCTAAGTCCTTCGTTCCATCAGCACTCTTCAAGTGAAAAAAGGAGTAAAAGGCGGTCTTAAAGTTAACAGTATAATGAGTGTGTGCACAACTCACTGTGATGCAGTTCTTACAAATGTGTAAAACATCGCAGTGTGTTATACAGAAGCATATCACTCGTTCTTATATCACTTCTTTCCATAAGAGGGGTCACTCCAAAATGTCACAACTGTATTGTCTACAACAGACATGACTAAGTGTCTATTACCCAAACAAGCCACAACCTGGAATTCACAATTCTCTTTTGTTACTGGAACACTAAATAAGGAAGTAGGTTGTAAAAAAAAGAAAAAAGAAAATATAAGTAAAACTGACCAGAAAGAGACCAGTTTTAGCTTATAAAACTGTATTTCCTGGCTGAATTTACAGCACTGTGATTCAAGCCAGGTACGATGTAATACATTAGACCAGTAAAGCGAGTAATAGGTTTTATCTGCTGACTTGTGATAACACGAGAAATGATTCTGAAGCTGAACTCCCATATATGTATGTATGTGTATATATATATATATATATATATATATATATATATATATATATATATATATATATATATATATATATATATATACAGTACTGTGCAAAAGTTTTAGGCAGGTGTGAAAAAATGCTGTAAAGTAAGAATGCTTTCAAAAATAGACATGTTAATAGATTATATTTATCAATTAACTAAATGCAAAGTGAGTGAACAGAAGAAAAATCTACATCAAATCAATATTTGGTGTGACCACCCTTGCCTTCAAAACAGCATCAATTCTTCTAGGTACACTTGCACAAAGTCAGGGATTTTGTAGGCATATAGTCAGGTGTATGATTAAACAATTATACCAAACAGGTGCTAATGATCATCAATTCAATATGTAGGTTGAAACACAATCATTAACTGAAACAGAAACAGCTGTGTAGGAGGAATAAAACTGGGTGAGGAACAGCCAAACTCAGCTAACAAGGTGAGGCTGCTGAAGACAGTTTACTGTCAAAAGTCATACACCATGGCAAGACTGAGCACAGCAACAAGACACAAGGTAGTTATACTGCATCAGCAAGGTCTCTCCCAGGCAGAAATTTCAAGGCAGACAGGGGTTTCCAGATGTGCTGTCCAAGCTCTTTTGAAGAAGCACAAAGAAGCGGGCAACGTTGAGGACCATAGGCGCGGTGGTCGGCCAAGGAAACTTACTGCAGCAGATGAAAGACACATCATGCTTACTTCCCTTCGCAATTGGAAGATGTCCAGCAGTGCCATCAGCTCAGAACTGGCAGAAAACAGTGGGACCCTGGTACACCCATCTACTGTCGGAGAAGTCTGGTCAGAAGTGGCCTTCATGGAAGACTTGCGGCCAAAAGCCATACCTCCGGCGTGGAAACAAGGCCAAGCGACTCAACTATGCACGAAAACACAGGAACTGGGGTGCAGAAAAATGGCAGCAGGTGCTCTGGACTGATGAGTCAAAATCTGAAATATTTGGCTGTAGCAGAAGGCAGTTTGTTCGCGAAGGGCTGGAGAGCGTGCACGAATGAGTGTCTGCAGGCAACAGTGAAGCATGGTGGAGGTTCCTTGCAAGTTTGGGGCTGCATTTCTGCAAATGGAGTTGGGGATTTGGTCAGAATTAATGGTCTCCTCAATGCTGAGAAGTACAGGCAGATACTTATCCATCATGCAATACCATCAGGGAGGCATCTGATTGGCCCCAAATTTATTCTGCAGCATGACAACGACCCCAAACATACAGCGAAAGTCATTAAGAACTATCTTCAGCGTAAAGAAGAACAAGGAGTCCTGGAAGTGATGGTATGGCCCCCACAGAGCCCTGATTTCAACATCATCGAGTCTGTCTGGGATTACATGAAGAGAGAGAAGCAACTGAGGCTGCCTAAATCCACAGAAGAACTGTGGTTAGTTCTCCAAGATGTTTGGGCCAACCTACCTGCCGAGTTCCTTCAAAAACTGTGTGCAAGTGTACCTAGAAGAATTGATGCTTGATGCTGTTTTGAAGGCAAAGGGTGGTCACACCAAATATGGATTTGATTTAGATTTTTCTTCTGTTCACTCACTTTGCATTTAGTTAATTGATAAATATAATCTATTAACATGTCTATTTTTGAAAGCATTCTTACTTTACAGCATTTTTTTCCACCTGCCTAAAACTTTTGCACAGTACTGTATATATATATATATATATATATATATTAGCTCAAAGAGCCAGCTGCCCAACGTTTCGATATGTTGCACATATCTTTCTCAAGGGAGCCTGTGTTTGAATCAAAACATTGGAGGTATTCATAGGTTTTTGACGGCATGACAACTACTTTTTATTGTTTACATTCAAATCTATGATTTATTCTTACATGATGTAATGCTGTTCTATATATTGTGACATCATTTTTACTTCTATCTTTGAATCTGTATTAATTCTAATTAACATTACTTTATATAAATTTATATTTTTATTATATCATGCAATGCTGGCTCTGAGGATCAGTCTAGATTTGGCCTCCCCAGCGCATCAGCATGCACAACTTTTGAACAAACTTTGTTTATTTATTTAAATGTTATATATCTATTGAAGTTAATTAGTTCATTCTTTTCTGTTGAGATTAACACCACACAGATATTGTGTATTAACGCCACACAGATAAAGATTATACTGCAGTATTTTATCATCATGTTTATGAGAAACACTTTTTTCCAGCTTTATTTCTGCTATTATGTAGAATTACTGCAATTGAAGTTGACTTGTTTGACTGCATAGTACATTCCCCAATTACAACAGTCAAGGAAGTGTTCGCACTGTAGCAGCTATACAGAGATATTATTCATGTTTCAGATATTTCCAGTAAAGTCGCCCTTTCTTACCTGCAACGTTGCACAATGCCTCCAAGCAGTTTCTCCTGCCCGGAGGGAAGCATTCTTTTCAGCAATAAGGAATCTTAATCCACTGTCGAGTTCCACACTTTCACACCTACATCAATCACATTTGTATTTATTATTATTAAATGTACAATCACTTCATCTGTACACTCACACTTACTGTACACAGCACTGCCATTCACTGCTAAGGATACAAGGCTAAGCTGTGTGCACATATATTGCAAGATGTGTTATTTATATCCTTTATATAGCTGCCTGCAATCAGGTATCTTAACCAGATATCTCCTTTCAAGATTTCAAAATAAACATTAACATGGCATGGATTCGTTTGGATTGAAGAAAGTCATTCTTTACACAGTCCTATCTATTATGAGCATATTGATATATCTATGTCTGCTTTTTGCATTAGTTTCCAGCTGCCACCAAAAATAAAAAAAATTCCATTGATTTAATATTACCTGAGCTGGGAATGCTATGGTATGTGACATGTTACACTGTAGCCTGTGCTGTTCTTGTTTTGATATAGTACTTCCAATAACTGAAGTACTGTGTATATATATATATATATATATATATATATATATATATATATATATATATATATATATATATATATATATATATATCTATTTGAAGTTTGTGAACAAATATGCTATATTAACATATGAATGATTAATGCTATTGGGACACATCATACCTGTCAACTCTTATGGAGACGCATTCTGAGACTGCCAGCCATGAGGAATGTGTAAAGAAAAGAAAACAGTTTCTGTATTTCTGAAGTTCTGAAGTTCTTCATTTTTTCTTTCATATTTTTTGATACTATGATTTTCGAGTCAGAGACGAATTTCTTAAGGTTTGGAAGCATTAAGGATTTGAAAGCTCTGGCATACACGTTGGGCTCAAAAAGGGTTGACAGGTATGGACACATTGTACTTAATGGGGTTGGGTAAACAGATGAGGTACTGCACAGTATGCACTGAGTTGTACACCATGTTAACTTCCTTCTTCATATAAATGTTTCATGGCATTTGGACATACACAGTCCTATACCTTGATGCAGACAGGACTGTTGTATAATACATGATCTGGCAGGCCTGAGTCATTTAAGTGAGTATGAGAAATCGTGGGATTGCCAGTCTGACTAAATGTTGTCCTGTTTAAAAAATTCAATAGCACAAGAGAAGGAATCTACTACACCAGATACTCACAAATATAAAAGCAGCTTGGATTAAAATGATCCAAACAAAGCCCCCAAACCGTCGTAAACTCACTAATTCATAAACTCACTAACTTGGTAAACACACTAATTCATAAACTCACTAACTTGGTAAACTCACTAATTCATAAACTCACTAATTCATAAACTCACTAACTTGGTAAACTCACTAATTCATAAACTCACTAATTCATAAACTCACTAACTTGGTAAACTCACTAACTTGGTAAACTCACTAATTCATAAACTCACTAACTTGGTAAACTCACTAATTCATAAACTCACTAATTCATAAACTCACTAACTTGGTAAACTCACTAATTCATAAACTCACTAATTTGGTAAACTCATTAATTCATACACTCACTAATTCTGTAAATTCAGTAAATCGGTAAATTCAGTAATTCATAAACTCACTAATTTGGTAAACTCAATAATTTGGTAAACTCACTAATTCATAAACTCACTAATTCGGTAAATTCAGTAATTCAGTAAATTCAGTAATTCATAAACTCACTAATTTGGTAAACTCACTAATTCAGTAAACTCACTAATTCAGTAAATTCACGCTTGCCGTAATTAATGTTTTGTATGAGGTCCCTTCACTCATTTAGTCCCCCTCAATATTTCACAATTTTGTGATGTGTAAATCAGACAGTGAAATAACGAGGGAGCACAGATAGGTGTGTAATCCCCGGTCATTCTGTATGTGTCCATTCTTCATAGTATGTTTCCTCCCTTTACTTCAGTTGCATAATAAAGGAATTTCAAGTAGTTTCGGCCATCCACAAGAAACACTGCACTTAAAGGTAATGGCTGTGATTCAGATCTACCAGTAATAAATAAAGGCAGGGCCACAGTATCTATTTGAGAGTACGCAATGGAATCAATAATTGTGTCAAATAATCTCACAAAAATAAAAAGGGGGTCACCACGTTACATGTTTTATCACAGTTATAGATAGATAGATAGAGATAGATAGATAGATAGATAGATAGATAGATAGATAGATAGATAGATAGATAGATAGATAAAATATACACATTAAATAGAATATAGCAAAACATTAATATGACCATTTTAAAAATGACAAAAAAAATTTTTTATTTTTTTTTCTGCTGCTGCTTTGGTGCTGATAAAGAACATTCGATAAGAGTAATTAACGTTTTCAACCACGTGTTTGCTTCTGAAAAGCTAAAAGCTGAATTGTTAAAGGTGGGTACAGAAATGTCCACTATGGGTGTGCAGCTTTAATATCCTCCCCACGTTGCAGCTATGAGTTAGTAAATGGAAAGTTCCAGTTCCCAGGGCATAGAAATTGAAACTGCACACCACCTAGTGGTCATTTTACAAACCACTTCACATAAATTCAGCTTTTATATTTGAAGAAGCAGTGGTTGAAAGAAACATAGCTTTTAGTCCGCATGGTAAATAATGATCCATCTATGGTATGCTAATGATAGAGAGTGCAGAACTATAATATTAAACAAGGAACATATACAATACCTGTCCTGTTCAGATACTTCAGAGCTCTCCATTTCAAAGTCCAGTCTCTTCTGCTGCTCTTTTTTTGTTTGCCCTCAGCTGTTAAAACAGGTGTAAATATTTACTGTGTGCTGTTGTATAAACTGTCATTTAAATTAAAATAAATTGAACAAAATGTTCAAATAAAATGATCAGAGTTTCAGTTTACCACTTTTATCAATGATGTACATAAGCAGACTAATCCAACCCCAACACAACCATTTCATCATAATGAAATGCGTAGGTATAGAAACCAAACCTAAATAACCAAATATTAAAAAAAAAAAAATGATACATGTATAACAAGTCTTCAGATGTCTTTTTACTTGGGTTATTACTGATTTTTGAGGTGGAAAAAAAGAAAAAAACCTAAATCAAAGACTCAATAAAGACTGTTGAATCCACCCAATAGTTTATGAAAAATGTAATTATAAAAACAGTACATTATTATTATTATTATTATTATTATTATTATTATTATTATTATTATTATTATTATTATTATTATAATAATAATAATAATAATAATAAATAATATACATTAAAAATACACATTATGAAAAAGTGAATGATAAAGGAGGTTATTATGTAACCGTTATTATTATAATCTAATTAGTAACATCCTTGTACAACAGGATCCAATACTCAAAAAGTCCTTGCAGTTTGATAACTAACTGATATCTATTGATCTTGACTAACTTAACAAAACAAAATCATATCTGTACACTGACAAAGAAACAGATTGTTGCCCAGTATGTTCATTTGTTTAGTTAAACACTCTTTTATTAAAAGACTTTTAATAGATAGATTTCCATTACCAATCTCAGCCCACATTGTTACTAGAATACTACTCCTCTTCCCCACATAGTGAAGAAAACTCTCTGAACCGACAAATGCCAGCTACTGAAACAATAACAATACTGCAAGATTAGCATGTGGGTACCTCTGTATCATCAGTTTGAGCAATACATAACAGTGTGGTGAAAACGATTAGTTAAATATACATAACAAGTTAACCAATTATTATCTGCCGTTGTTGGAGGCCCCCAGAAAAGTGAGCCCTCCTTACACATATCAACTTGTCAAAACACCAACCTCCTGGTTCAGTGAACTGTCAACCAAACTGGAGCGTACGGTAGTCTGTGCTGCATCCAAGACCCTGCCACCATTCATTTCAACGACTGCTACTGTACTTTTCTTCATTTTCAAGTTCTGTTTAATTACAGTGCATTAAATCATAAATAACCAAAGCATTACAACTACATTGTCTGGCAGAAATGGATATCTGTATTTAAGAAGGTCTTGCTGCATGACCTTATCTTCTCATTGAAGCTGGTTCTTTTTATTTGAATTCGTAAATTCTCTGAATGGATTATCATACCGTAGGACTATACACTCACTTGGAGGACGTCTTTAAGTGGTACGTGGTTTAAGAAGCTCTTTCATTTAACATATAAGAAAAGCACATTCCTTTTCTTACAGCAAGCAATGATACATTTTAAACAGGAAATTCATGAAAGTCAAAACAGAACTAAAAGTGTGTTTCACTTTTGTTTTAGAGAGACAAAGTGCAAGGGTTCAAATTGTTTTAGATTCTTCATTGACAGTTTACATCTAAAGAGAATTTCTTTGAAATTATACAGATCAGTAAAAATCCATAGGGGCATATTATCAAAATGTTTACTCTATTCTTTAATTACCTCCTATTTTTTGAAAGGAGAAAAAATCTTGTTAATGTTACAAAATGAAAAAGAAAACACCTTTAGCGCTTACTAGAACTAGATCTGTTAGGCTCTGTTTTAAAATAAGAATTGCTTAAAGACAGGAGACCTTTTTAAAAGGTTGGTGCAGTGAAATCTTGCTTTAAGGTCAATCACCTATAAGACTTCTATCTGCAGACCAATACTATAAACAATGTTCCTAAAGAGCCAATCTAGCTACAAAGCATTTACCACTGCGCCAAATTGTCACCACCTGTCGTGAAATGAAAAACTAACAAGAAACAACAGTGCATGTAGGATATCTCTGTCATTTTAGACACTCATTTGCACACAGAAAGACATTGTAGTTACACTGTTCCCTTGCCCTGTAAGCATCATCGGAAAGAGCTTAAGCTTATACAGCATTATTATTTAAAGTAAATCATTTATAATTATGTATCAGAAAGTTGTTCCTGTAATGTGTTACCATTTTTTTTTGAAGATGTAATATTTTTAACTGGATGGTCTACGTATCATTTGGCTGTGTTCATTTCCCGCCTTTTTGGCCAGGACTTTTACTTGTAAAAGATTTTCAATCTCAAGTGACTTCCCGATAAAATAAAGGTAACAAAAAATCCACCAAAATTAGTCTTGTAATAGGATCAAATAAGGTAAAATGGCAAAAGAAAAAAAAAAAGCTCAATTTACGTAATAAATAAATTACATTTAAAAAAAATAAAAAATAAAACATGAAATTAGAACTCACTACTTGATGATGAGATGAAATCTGCATTCTTCACAGCTTTGAGAAACAGATCTAACACTGTGCTGACTGGAGCAATGTTATATGATCTACATGTAACACTATGACTAAGTAAAAGAGAATACCCTGCTTTGTGTAGAAATATTCATTTTAATAAAGGCTAACCCACTCAAAGGGAACCCCCTTTTTTAAGAAGTCAGCTTTCTTTCAAGGGCTTTGGTTGATAGAGAAAGCCTGCCTACACATTCTCTTGTAAAGGGGCACATTCAGTGCAAGGATCCCCTCGCAAACAGTGGAACAAAACACACACACGCAGTCCTGTCAGAGGAAACACTATGACAAACACTGTACTTAATGCCAGTAAATGTTGTCATTTTTTATAAGTGCTCTACATTGGTTCACCTCTAAATGTTATAGTCTTCATGCGGTTTCATAATCTATATATTTTTTATACACACACGGCATGGTATTTAATCTCAAATGCTCACAAAAAACATATACATTAAATATACATTAAACCAAGTCTTATAACAATGAAATAATAATAATAATAATAATAATAATAATAATAATAATAATAATAATAATAATAATAATACAATACATTGTATACACTGAAAAAAATATACACATTAAACCAAGTCTTATAACAATGAAATAAAAAAAATACAGTACATTTTATACACTGATAAAAAAAAAGTAAAAGTGAAATCTACTTGGGAAACATATAATATGCAAAAATAAAGATAGCATGCAAAAAAAAGTTCCTCTCTGTTACATTTACGTCACACCTCCAAGTTTACAGTAATATTAGGCAACTAATTTCCTGTCATGTTTAACAGGTATAATTGAATGAATACACCACTATATTTAATACAAGGCTGTATAAGTTTCATCAACTCTCCTCAGTGCAGGAATACACCACTATAAACTCTCCTCAGTGCAGGAATACACCACTATAAACTCTCCTCAGTGCAGGAATATACCACTATATTTAATACAAGGCTGTATTAGTTTCATCAACTCTCCTCAGTGCAGGAATACACCACTATATTTAATACAAGGCTGTATTACTTTCATCTTACCTCATAACCAAACAGACACAATTTCCATCTCATTGCATGTACCTTGCCAAAGACTTTAATCTTTGAGTAATGCTAAAGGAAACGTTATGAATGAAATCACAAACATTTCGACTAGGTCTTTAAAGACTTGTAGTTGAAATGTTTGTCAATGAATAGATGATGTTTCTCTTGGTATTTTTAACTTTATCTTGTCAATTAGTGTGATACAGGAACACAAGAATGAATGTAGTTTTCAAAAGTAATTCTGATTTCAAGTCAGGTTAGCACTGTTTTTGTAAAACATATCAGAATAGTGTTCTTGGATTAACTACCCCAAGTCTTGTAAATGCAATAAAGTTTCATTTTCACCAAGAAATATTCTGATCAAATTCCTGACAACAGGACTGTTGGGGATTTCTTTTTAAAATGTGGATGTGTAATGGATACCAAATACAGAAATGGTGGCAAAATGAAGCAGTTAATTCAATGAGAATATTTAGCTCCATGTTTCCAATACAATGTAAATGTTAATCTCTTTCAGCACTGAGTGGAAAAGTTCACTGTCCTCACCCATTATCCTTAACGCTAACAACACACCAATGTGTTATATGTCTATTAGAATTAGTATAAACATGTGATTTCTATCAATACTCTGACATTTAAAATAACAAACTAAGACAAATGTGCTTTCACTCTAAGTCACTGTCACAATATGTTTTCTGACATTTACACTGACCGGAGTTGTGACATTTACACCACTCTGACACATTAGTCATTAAACATTGATTCTACACAAAGTGCTTGCTTTCATGGAATATTCAGTACAATAATCCATTTAGATCAGTTTAGCAATTTAATTTGAATGATCTATATAAAGTAAACAGCAAATAAAGCAAATGTTACACTATCTAACGTAAATCAGCAGCATGGATATGAGTCACATTCATGAACACTAAACATATTTCAAATGAAATAAACAGTACTAGAGCACGTTCAAAATAATGTAGCACTTATTAGACATGCTGGGTTATACAGTAGTTTGAGTCTTCATGTAAAATACAGAGGCTCAGACAACTTGTGGGCAGAGTGAGAGTATGCTTTAGAGGCCCAGTAATCTGCACAGTTCTAGTATTTAACAGGATAAAAACATTTGGAAATTACTGATTCTAGCCTGATGTAAATCAAAGGTGAGGATAGCTAATCCCAAGGTACAGTTAAGTATCTCTTACATAATGTCAGCAGTCCTGCAGGCAAGGAAAAACGACCCAGATCCACTCAATGGACTTTTGTTAATGCCAAGTTTTCATTGTCTTGGGAAGTAAGCGATTAAGATCTTGCTTCTGTACATGAAACTGAAGCAATACTCCAGATAGTGCGATTGTTCCACCCCAAGGTAAAGTAAGCCATAGCACAACTGGAAAATCAGTTCAGTATCTTGAGCCTGTAACATAGGTCTAAACCGTAGTGGTTGACTCACGCACATATTCCCCAAACTGTCACTAAATATGAAGGGGCTTTTCTGTCTTCAGTAGACTATTGATATGTATTGTGAGAAGCGATAAGCACCCACAGGGGCAGCAACCAGCAGATAACAGCTTCTGTAGGATGACAACTTTTAGGATTGTGTGGGTGGTAGACACATCATATTGCCTGCATAACACTTTTTTACTAATATTCTTTGAACTTTGTATGAGTAAGGGGAGGATTCAAACAGAAAATACAGCGACCCTCTACCCTGTTATTTCCCTGTGTTCTCCAGAATGTTCCACTCTTTCTGTATCTTATTATTCATGAGAGTTAAAGCATCATTTACAACCCAAACAAGTTTCACCTTAATAAAGCATTGAGATCAGTGTTATACATTTGTTTACATTTATTTATACAGGGCAAGTCCTTGAGATATCAGATATTGTTCACAAAAAAAATGAAATTCAAAGCAGTGGCAAAGAATTGAATAAATGGCAGCAGTGTGGAATAGTGGTTAGGGCTCTGGACTCTTGACCGGAGGTTTGTGGGTTCAATCCCAGGTGGGGGACACTGCTGCTGTACCCTTGAGCAAGGTACTTTACCTAGATTGCTCCAGTAAAAACCCAACTGTATAAATGGGTAATTATGTGTAAAAAATAATGTAATTGTATGTAAAAATAATGTGATATCTTGTAACAATTGTAAGTCGCCTTGGATAAGGGTGTCTGCTAAGAAATAAATAATAATAATAAAGTAAAACAAAGCAGACATGAGGCTCTTATAAATGACCATTTCTCTGGACAAATTACCCCGAGAGAAATAAACCAATGCTGTATTTTTATAGAGCTGGCACTTTTTTTTAGTTTTATATGGACCAAAGACAGTTTATGTTGCAATTTAATGTTATAAGCTTCTCCAATTAAATCAGGTTCTAAATGCAGTACAGTAGTCTCTGCGTAAAAGAACACCTCTGAAGAGAACACTTCGGCTTAGGGAACACCCTTGTGGTGAAACGGAATTTTTCCTTTGTAAATGCTCCGCCTAAAGAAACAGGTACTTTGTGTAAAAGAACACCTTTTTGGCACCGATAGTGATACATTGCTAACCGCTTCAACACTGATACAGTACTGTTTTGTAAACTGCTAACTCATCATCATCAAACACAAATGGTTTATTCAATGTTTTCAAAACTGGCTTGTCATTATGATAGTGCTGCTGCATTTAATGTATGGAGGGCGGTGCTGTGTTAATAACCATTGTGTTAAAATTCATTCTCATATTCATAATTACTGTTTGAGCCGCTGCTGTATTTTTTAGTGTGTCTGTTAGTTTATTATTAAAGTTGAATAACATACACTTGCCTCTTGCTTTTCTCTTACTTATTCTGTTAATTCCATATATTGATGCACGTGCTTCATGACGAACGTAATAAATACATTTGTAGTATTGATTCATATCGTGATTGGCCTTGGCATATTGTGTCAGGTGGTCAGCTCCTGTCTTAAGACCCTTTGGCCACACTGGCACTCCTACCCCGGTCCAGGATCTCCATGTCACAATCCCACATCGTGTGAAACCACGTACCTGGCTCGTACTTTAGTCATTATACTTCCATAGACTTTAGAATCTAAAAAACGTGTTGTGAAAGGCAACACAATGTAACCTAAAAACATATTTGAAAAAATGTCCTCTGACACAAAAAAAAACTGTTCTGTTTGTAATACTGTATCATTAATATTGTCCACGACACATTTCCTTTTTGATAATTGCTTGAATTACCTGAACAGTACTTATTGAATTAGGCTTCTTGTATATCAGAATCTGTTGGAACACTCTGGCGCCCTCTGGAATTGTCGCTGACTTCATCTCTGCCTTCACCTCTGCCTTCACCTCTCACCTCTCTTCCCCTCGGCTGCTCTCTCGCACATTCCCTCTCTTGGTTACCTCCACCCTTTTCCCATCCCTCCCCTCCTGCCTCGACTCCCTTTGCCCTCTCACCCTCCGACCTCCCTGCCCCTCCCTGCCCCAGTCCTGGCTCTCCTCCATGCTCCGCTTGGCTCGTACCAAACTGTGCTCTGCTGAAAAGAAAATCCCTGCTGCCTTGGATCACACGCTCCTCTATTCCTTCTCTTCTACACTCACCACTCCACTAACAATCCCCATAAACTGTTCTCTACCTTCTCCTCCCTCCTCAGCCCTCCCTCCCTCTTCTACCTTCATCTATCTTGGTTGATGACTTTGCCTCCTTCTCCTCCAAAATCACAGACATCTGCAAACTCTTCAATACCTTGCTTCCTTCCCCACCCACCCCCTGTCCTCTGCTCATCCACTCCCCATCACCTTCTGCAAACCCTACTATTCTACTCTCCTTCTCCTCCTAGCCCCACCCCATCTTAAAAAACCCTCCCTTGATCCCTCATCCCTCCAGAACTACTGTCCAGTCTCCCTTCTCTCTGCTTTCCTTTCTCTGCTCGACCCCCTCCAATCTGGTTTTTCCCTGGCACACCCCACTGAAACTGCTCTTCTATCCATCACTAACTCTCTACTCTCTGCCCGTGCCGCCTCCCTCTCCTCTAATTCTCCTCAACCTCTCTGCTGCCTTTGACACGGGTGACCATCTATTCTCCTGTCCTCCCTTGCTGACCTGGGACTCTCTGGCACTGCTCTTGCCTGGTTCTACTCCTACCTCTTTGACTGGGTGTCCTGGCGTGGCTCACCCTCTGCCTCTTGATCTCTTTCGACAGGTGTCCCCCAAGGTTCAGTCCTGGAACCCCTCCTGGTTTCTCTCTACACCCGCTCCCTGGGTCCCCTCATCTCCTCCCATGGCTTCTCATATCATTTCTACACTGATAATGCCCAGATTTTCTTCTCCTTTCCCCCCTCTGACTCGACGTTTCCTCCCGTATTTCAACCTGCCTCTCTGTCATCTCCTCTTGGATGTACTGGAATCAACTCAAACTCAACCTTTGCAAGTCAGACCTCCTTTTCTTCCCCCTCTTCCTCCCCCCACAGCTGATCTCTCTATCTCTATTCCTCTTGAATCCACCATCCTCATCCACCAAGAACCTCGGTGTCACCCTTAACCCCTCCCTCTCTTACTCTCAGCACATCTCTACACTGGCACACTCCTGTCACTTCTTCCTTAGCAACATATGCAGAATTCGCCCCTTCCTTACCGATTACTCCAGACAACTCCTAGTTTAGGCCCTGGTACTGTCCCGCCTTGACTAATGCACTCCCTCCTGGCTGGCCTCCCTGCGTCCGCCACCCATCCGCTCCAGCTCATCCAAAACTCCGCTGCTCACCTGGTGTTCTCTCTGCCTCGCTTCTCCCACGCAACTCCACTGCTCTGCTCACTCCACTGGCTCCCGATCACCGCTCGCATCCAGTTTAAGACTCTTGTACTCGCCTACAGATGCCTTGACCAGACTGCACCCAGCTACCTCCAGACCCTCATCTCTCCCTACACCCCCACTCGACCTCTCTGCTCCGCCTGCACTAGAAGACTGACTGTACCTCCTCTACGCTCCCCTGCCTCCAGAGCCCGCTCCTTCTCCACCCTCGCCCCGCAGTGGTGGAATCACCTTCCTACAGATGTCAGGACTGCCCAGTCCCTGACCACCTTCCAGCACCTCCTCAAGACTCACCTCTTCAGACAGCACCTGTACAACTCCTCTTTTCCCTCTGGACACTATGACTCTTCTTTAATGCGATTTACTTGCACTTATCTGCTCCCTATTTTACTGCATTTAATCCTGTACTTTACAGAGTACTGTACTGTAATCTGCCACTAGTGTTATTCTATCTGTAGTATTTTGAATTTATTATTATTATTATTTATTATTATTATTATTTGTTTATTTAGCAGACGCCTTTATCCAAGGCGACTTACAGAGACTAGGGTATGTGAACTATGCATCAGCTGCAGAGTCACTTACAATTACGTCTCGCCCGAAAGACGGAGCACAAGGAGGTTAAGTGACTTGCTCAGGGTCACACAATGAGTCAGTGGCTGAGGTGGGATTTGAACCGGGGACCTCCTGGTTACAAGCCCTTTTCTTTAACCACTTGACCACACAGCCTCCTTAATCGTATCCTGATGTAACTATCACTGACACTGACACTGTTATCTGCTCTGATATTGATTACTATTTTGTAATATACTTGTACTTACTAGAACTGAAGTCATTGTATTTTATCTTGCTCTTAATTGTATTAATACTTGTACTATGACTCTTGAAATGTATTTTTTGTTTACGACTGTAAGTCGCCCTGGATAAGGCGCCTGCTAAGAAATAATAATAATAATAATAATAATAATAATAATAATAATAATAATAATAATAATAACTCCCTCCTGGCCGGCCTCCCTGCCTCTGCTGTCTGTCCGCTCCAGCTCATCCAAAGATTTGCTGCTCGCCTTGTCTTTTCCCTTCCTCATTTCTCCCACGCTACACCGCTGTTCCACTCTCTGCACTGGCTCCCTATCGCTGCTCGAATCCAATTCAAAACTGTTGTACTCGCCTATTGGTGTCCTGACCTTTCTGCTCCCTCCTGTCTCCAGACTATAATTTCTCCGAACAGCCCCTCTCGCCCCCTCCGCTTCCCCGCCTCCAGAGCCTGCTCCTTCTCCACTCTCGCCCCTCAGTGGTGCAACGACCTACCCATGGGTATCAGGACTGCTCAGTCCCTGACCACCTTCCAGCACCTCCTCAACACACACCTGTTCAGACAGCATCTGTAAACCTCACAACTCTCCACTATACTGAACTATATGGCACCCTATTGTACCAGCACTTGCATCAGCTTGTGCTTGCACTGAACTGCTCCATGCCTTGCCGTGTTCTATTACTGCTCTTAATTATAACTATTTCCTGTATCTTGTATTTGACTTTACTCTTAATCGAATCCATATTCACATTTTTTTGTAATTGTTCTTATTTGAAATCATTCTCATCCCTTCATCATACTTACTATGTGCTCATACTGGACTTTAATCATATAAGCAATTTTTTTTATTATAAGTTAACTGCTCTTAGTCAAACCCACTCTTACATGTAATTTACTGTATTCTCTATTTTTATTTTTATTTTGCTCTTATTTGAATTTGATCTTTTGCTACTGATTTTATTGTACTTTACAACTGCTCTTATCTGTAATGTGATGTTCTGAAATGTGATTCTTTACAATGTGATATTATGTAATGTGATACTTTGTACAGTGCTACTTTGTAACAATTGTAAGTCACCCTAGATAAGGGCATCTGCTAATAAATAAATAAATAAATAAATAAATAATAAACAAGCCACATTTACCTTCTCTTGGAAACTGTTCAAATATGTAATGTGAGACTGGGTTATAGTTCAGACGTTTAATATGCAAGTCACCTGTATTAGGCTCCTCAAGCAAGTTATTAGTATCGACCTGTTACATTCAGGTGTAGCATCCTGTTTATATATGGTTGCATATCTATCCAATATTATTATTATTATTATTATTATTATTATTATTATTATTATTATTATTATTATTATTATTATTATTATGTATTCATTTATTAGCAGACGCCCTTATCCAGGGCGACTTACAGTTGTTACAAAATATCACAATACAAAGTATCACATTGCATACAAGTAAAATATTCGTGTAACTCACGGTTATGTGTCCTGGCAGGTAAGCAGGTAATACCCACAGCCGCAGCGTGTACTGTATTTCAGTCCGGGATTCAGCGCTGACTTCCATTTGTGTGCGCGTTCATCTTATACTATTTCACTCATTGTTGGGAATTCTGGCTGACTCACGCATTGTATGACGAACAGAAAGCTGATCCCAGGGCAGCAGAGGTAATTACTTTTGGTTTACTATGTTTCTGTATCTTATTCCAGAACTTTAACAAACACTGCTGGCAAACCCTTTTCCTGTTACTGTATGCACATTGTAATATATATGTTTAGTTTATATGTGTACCCACACACAAGAAGCCAATGACAACACACAAGTCTCGACGCGTTTTCCCCCCGAATCCACATGTTCAAATATGATACATGCTTATCTACGACCTGTGGCTGTTCATACACTTACTGAAGTAATAAAGATTGTTTTTTTTTTACAAATTGTTAATGTAATAAATATATTTTACAAATTGTTAATGTGACATTGAATAATAGCATTATAGATATATTTCAGTTCTGTACCAAAAAAAAAAAAGAACATGTTTGCGTCATTCAGCAGAGGTACGGGAGCCTGTGCTTAAACTAGAACTGGGTGTGTGTGTTGACGTATGCTCAATCACAAATGATAGTTGCTGCGTGGCGTCACTGGTGTGTGCAGCTTTGTTTGGTTTACAACTCGTCGATTCCACTACACTTCTTTAAAAAAAACCTCTCTCCAGCACATTTGAAATCTAACCAGGATGTAACAGGTGGTGGGTAAGTGTAGCCAGCAGCGGGAGGCGCTGCTGTTTGCGTGTTACTGCCCTGCTGTGTGTGTGGTGCTGGATGGGTGTATGAACAGCTCTCCAGCTAGACCAGGACTTCTCAAACTCCGTCCTGGGGACCCCCTGTGGCAGCTGGTTTTCATTCCAACTGAGCTCTCAATTACTTAACTAGACCCTTAATTGAACTGATAATTTGCTTAATTTACTTTTTTTTCCGCTCTTAAACAGTTGCAGATTCCAAGTTAGCTATAACATTTTATAGACGGTAAGCGGGTTGCATTTGTTCTCTTTTATAATAATAATAATAATAATAATAATAATTTCAACTTTTATATTATGTATTGTAGTGTGGTTCCAGGTGTTAATGGGGAAAATAAGGTATCCTGGATTCGCTGAGGCAATGTTTTTTTTCGTTTTTTTTAAATTCTTAAATATTTTAATGTCGTGGTTGTTGTAATCGGCTGTGCTGACGTATGTGATTATATATGCAGAACGAGGACGTAAGACAGTCGTATTACTGTGGTTGAATAAAACTTTTTTGATCTATTTACTTTCTTTAGTTTTGTATTGCCAATTTTTGTTTAAATTGCCACACCATTTATTATATTTTAGTTTAATTTAACGTGTAGGAAATTAGTTCCCTTTCAATGATACTTTTGGGAATATGCCTGCTTGTCAGGTATGAGATGAGCATTTTATATCAAAGCTGCTGATAGGCCCCTCCGCGGAGTGACGTCCTCGGTCCTGCCTCACCGAGGTTATAAATAATCACTGTGCGGAGACGTCAATCTCTTTTGCCTTTCACAGACAGGTAGGTAAGGTGGGTGAGTATTACTCTAAGCTTAGGGTTAGGGTTCCAGTTGTGATTGACTGTTTAGCGCTCCTTCTTCGAGTTTTTCTGTAGTTCCCTTGCAATTAATTGCTGGAAGTAGGCTTGCCACTTCCCAGGAATCAGAAACTCAGCAACTATAATTTTCCTCTGATTTTTGTAGCTGTAAAAAAAAAAAAAAAGAGAGAGAAGGGAGCACATGACCCTCTAGCGAGCCCAGCCTCGCTCTGCAGCCGCTGTTGACTCAAGGGAGCTGGGCGACCTCTGTGCGCCCACTCGGTGTGCGGCCTAGCGCCCTACAGGTTGCCGAGTTACTCTTGTTTTTTACTACTTCACAGTAAAAAAAAAAAACACTCCAGCTTGCTGTTGAGTGTCTCTGTAATACTGCCTTGCAGTTTAAAAATAAAATAAGTAAACAACAACCATACGCTTCCTCCATTAGGCCTTGGCCTTATTATTGAGCAGACTGCACACATTACCAAAATAAAGCGGTGTGTTTGTGTGAAAAAAAAGAAAAGAACAAGTGTGTTTTCTTTTCTTCTGTTTGTTTTTCCCCCTTCTCCAGGTCCACGACTGCACTACCTCGCTGCAAGCTACGCTAGGCACCGGTTGAGGGCTCCACTTGGTCCGGACACATTCTTGGGTGCTCCACTCCACTGCAAGCTTTGTGCTGCACTGGTTGTGTGACTGCACTGCAATTGTCTGCAGGACACCGTTGCAAGCTACGCGCTGCTCCTGTTTGTGTGACTGCAAGCAGCCCAGACACAGACAGGCAGCCCAGTACCTTGGTGCTTTGCCCTCAGTACTTGTTGCTCGGTACTTTGCCCTCGGTACTTGGTGCTTTGCCCTCAGTACTTGGTGCTTGGTGCTTTGCCCTCAGTACTTGGTGCTCGGTGCTTTGCCCTCGGTACTTGGTGCTTGGTGCTTTGCCCTCAGTACTTGGTGCTTGGTGCTTTGCCCTCAGTACTTGGTGCTCGGTGCTTTGCCCTCGGTACTTGGTGCTCGGTGCTTTGCCCTCGGTACTTGGTGCTCGGTGCTTTGCCCTCGGTACTTGGTGCTCGGTGCTTTGCCCTCGGTACTTGGTGCTCGGTGCTTTGCCCTCGGTACTTGGTGCTTGGTGCTTTGCCCTCGGTACTTGGTGCTCAGTACTTGGTGCTTGGTGCTTTGCCCTCGGTACTTGGTGCTTGGTGCTTTGCCCTCGGTACTTGGTGCTTGGTGCTTTGCCCTCGGTACTTGGTGCTCGGTGCTTTGCCCTCGGTACTTGGTGCTCCGTGCTTTGCCCTCGGTACTTGGTGCTTGGTGCTTTGCCCTCGGTACTTGGTGCTCGGTGCTTTGCCCTCGGTACTTGGTGCTTGGTGCTTTGCCCTCAGTACTTGGTGCTCGGTGCTTTGGTGCCCCCGTGTCTAGGCCTCGACGCCCGCAGTACCTTGGGATCCTAGGTGCCTCAGAGCCTTGGTGCTTCGGCGCCCTCGGTCCACTAAAGCCTTGATGCCTCGGTGCCCTTGGTGTTAAAGCTCTCTGGTGTTAAAGCTCTCATAGGAGGCTGTGTGGTCCAGTGGTTAAAGAAAAGGGCTTGTAACCAGGAGGTCCCCGGTTCAAATCCCACCTCAGCCACTGACTCGTTGTGTGACCCTGAGCAAGTCACTTAACCTCCTTGTGCTCCGTCTTTCGGGTGAGACGTAATTGTAAGTGACTCTGCAGCTGATGCATAGTTCACACACCCTAGTCTCTGTAAGTCGCCTTGGGTAAAGGCGTCTGCTAAATAAACAAATAATAATAATACCGACATCGGTGGCTTCGTGCCTCGGTGCTCCACAGCCTCGGTACCTCTGTGCTTCGACGCCCTCGAGGCTTTTCAACTCTGCGCATTGCGCCCTCGGTGCCCCTGCGCTTCATATCCTCTGTGCTTCAACACCCTCGAGGCTTTTCAACTCTGCGCATTGCGCCTCGGGCCTCGGTGCCCTGCGCCCATAGCCTCTGTGCTTCAACACCCTCAAGGCTTTTCAACTCTGCGCATTGCACCCTCGGGGCCTCGGTGCCCCTGCGCTCCATAGCCTCTGTGCTTCAACACCCTCGAGGCTTTTCAACTCTGCGCATTGCGCCCTCGGTGCCCCTGCGCTCCATAGCCTCTGTGCTTCAACACCCTCGAGGCTTTTCAACTCTGCGCATTGCGCCCTCGGTGCCCCTGCGCTCCATAGCCTCTGTGCTTCAACACCCTCGAGGCTTTTCAACTCTGCGCATTGCGCCCTCGGGGCCTCGGTGCCCCTGCGCTCCATAGCCTCTGTGCTTCAACGCCCTCGAGGCTTTTCAACTCTACGCATTGCGCCCTCGGTGCCCCTGCGCTTCATAGCCTCTGTGCTTCAACACCCTCAAGGCTTTTCAACTCTGCGCATTGCGCCCTTGGTGCCCCTGCGCTCCATAGCCTCTGTGCTTCAACGCCATCAAGGCTTTTCAACTCTGCGCATTGCGCCCTCGGTGGCCCTGCGCTCCATAGCCTCTGTGCTTCAACACCCTCAAGGCTTTTCAACTCTGCGCATTGCGCCCTCGGTGCCCCTGCGCTCCATAGCCTCTGTGCTTCAACGCCCTCAAGGCTTTTCAACTCTGCGCATTGTGCCCACGGTGCCTCGGCGCCCCTGCGCTCCATAGTCTCTGTGCTTCAACACCCTCGGCACCGCAAGGACTGTACGCCTCAGCGCTTCGACGCTTCAGGGTCTTTCTAGCCTTGTGCTCCAGTACCCTCGAGACCCTCCGGCCCCTGGTGCTCCATAGCCTCGGTACCTGGGTGCTTTGACACATTCGGCACCGCGAGGACTGTACGCCTCAGCGCTTCGACGCTTCAGGGTCTTTCTAGCCTTGCGCTCCAGTACCGTCGAAACCCTCCAGCCCCTGGTGCTCCATAGCCTCGGTACCTCGGTGCTTTGACACTCTCGGGCACTGCAAGGACTGTACGCCTCAGCGCTTCGACGCTTCAGGGTCTTTCTAGCCTTGCGCTCCAGTACCCTCGAGACCCTCCGGCCCCTGGTGCTCCATAGCCTTGGTACCTCGGTGCTTTGACACCCTCGGTGCCTCAAGTACTCGCCGCCTCTGCGCTTCGATGCCTGTGGCGCTTCCCGCATACATTTACCAGGTTTTACCGACTTACTGTCGTAGATCCCTCAATGCCTTTGATAGGCACTAGGGTCCTTGAGGTTGCACACTCACACCACCAACACTAGATGGTGGTAGAGAGGTGTCCTTCAGATGCTGTCCGCTCATTCTCCATCACAATGGCTTTAGTATACTTTCCCAAAAGTATAATTGGCAGTCATCTTCGAATTGAAAGGGAATGATAGGTTACGGATGTAACCCCGGTTCCCTGAAAAAGAAGACCGCCAGCCTTGTGAGGTCGCATCACTCGCATTTGCAGGTTCAATGCAAAAGAGACTGATAGCTCCACGCAGTGACTATTTATTACCTCAGTGAGGCGGGACCGAGGACTTCACTCCGCGGAGGGACCTATTGGCAGCTTTGATATAAAATGCTCAGCGAATACCTGACGAACAGGCATATCCCCAAAATATCATTGTCGGTCATCTTCTCTTTCAGGGAACCGGGGTTACATCTGTAACCTGTCGATTTGTGTGGTAGTAATTGCTTTATTGGTTATACTGAAGTTGTGCAGATGTCTGTGTGTGACTTTGTGTACCATTCTGTGCCACGTTAACTTGTGTAGTTACATTGTTGTTCTATCAAACAAGCCATGCCGTTGTCGCTGGGGGAGGGTCCACTCACCTGGTCTGTTCTGTTCTCACAGGACCACACCAGGCAAGCAAGTGGGGTTTTGGTTGCAAGGTGTGTTCAGATATATTGCACGGTTTTGTTTAGTTTCTTTTCACTGCTCACTGTTCTAGATTTATTAGCTGCCTGTCTTTTTTTCTTTTATTTAATTACACAATTTCACGTGGTATTATTTGTTGTTTGGTCTGGACTGACCTGGTGGATTGGAGGGGCAGGGGTAAGGGGATTGATTGTACTCTGGGTGTCTCTTTCCTCAGTGCTCTCTGCCTGACTGGTTTGTTTTACTTTAGGGATGGCTGTGGACCACAAGAAATTGGTTATTTATCTTTCTTGCATTTCATTTTCATTGCCTGCAGCCACCATTATCTTGATCAGTTTTTTTTATCCAATGCTTTGTAAGTATAATAAAACTTCCTGCTCGGAATGAGCATTTAATAACATGTTTGTCTCTGGTTTATCATTTACTTGATAAGGGCTTGAGTGAGGAACCAAAGGTCTTCCTGTTTATTTAAAGAATGTGGGAATCTGGAGCAGCTCTTTGTTCCTGGTTAAACCAAGGGGTGGAGTAGTCAGTACTACAGCCCAACCTGTATACAAGGGGAAACATCACAAGTAAAATGAAACTACCAAATAAAATTCAATTAACACTTCTTCGTAACCCTCCATAATTTAATTGCACATCTGCTGCACTTTTTGGTTTTTGTTTTTAACTGGGTTAATTATAAGTTTTGCAAGAATTGTTTCGCAACTATCTTCTGCACTGCTTCGGCTCTTTAAAAACATACCTCGCTAACATTTTCAAAAATTAACTTTATGCCCTTAATATTTTGAACGCTGTATTATTAAAATACTTTGTTATTGTAGGGGGGAGGGGGGGTGCATTGCATATGTTAATGTAAACGTTGTAACGTCAATAAATGAACCCACATAATCGTATGGGGTGCATTTTCTGACAGGGATGCAAAATTCGATATACAACAACGTGAGAAGATGTTGCTAGGGATGCATTTGGTGACGTTACCTTGGCCCTGGTCTTCAGAGGTGAACTGCAGTGCTTCCTTTCTCTGGGTAAAACCGTCACGCCATTTCCTAACAACAGTGTGAACAATGCATGAGCATTTCCGAAGTGTTCTTACTATGTCAGTAAAACTTGGTGTGGTGACATCCTAATGATGGCCTAACCCTTAAGTCTAGACAGTGCTTCCTATATTGGTTTGTCACCCATCAACAAGTCAACATATTAAATGCGTAACTACAGCTGGTCCAGAAATATTACAGCTGGTAGCTGAGTGCTAGCCTACAGGCCCCTAGAAATTTAGATTTGTTCAATTATTCATTAGTTTAACACTGTCAGAAATTTAAAATTCCCGATCTGGTCGAACGCAGCGGGGGCGCCTTTGAAGCGGATCAGCAGGTTCTAAAACCGGGGTTGAGCGTTGTATGTTGTCGGATCTTAACCACGAAGAAATCGCATATGAGAAGAAAAATGTGTTCCGGTTTTTAAAGTTGCCCATGCAAGAAGTATTCATGTAAACAAAGGTACAGTAATGACAGAATTACATTCATAAATCAGTGTGTATTAATAAAATGCAGGAAACATGGTACAGAAACAGCCCGGTAATGAAAGCATGCCAAGTTATCCCCACGAAATGCAAAAAATGTAGTATAACAGAAATTACGCAATATGTACAATGGTAACCATGGTATCATCTGTAACACAGAAATGATGCAATATGTAACCATGGTAACCATGGTATCAACTGTAACACAGAAGCGTCAAGATGCAGACTTTAGGTCAAGTTTGGTTTCTTTTAGCAATGGTTTTCAATTTTATTGTATACAAAGGACGTGCAGAAGAAAATCGGAAAAGATATCGTAAAGCCCGTTACAAAAGATTTACATCATCACTCAGGAGACGAAGGATAGCAAATAGAAAGGTACGGTTTCTTAACGTTTCATCCTTGTAACTTTTGTAACAAAAAAAAACACACACACAATTTAACTATTTATTTTAAAAGGTTTTACTTTTTACCAGCTAGTCTTATTAAACTCATTCTTACCTTTCAGCTTGTTCTACTTGGGCCTACATCATTTAGAAGAGCACACAGTGGTCAAAGCCTAGATCTCTGCAGTGGTGGGTTGAAGTTGTTAATCATCATTTTACACACACAGACTGGGTGGAACATTTTCGGATGTCCAAGACAACGTTTGAATATGTGTGTGAGAATCTATTCACATCTGGATCGCCTGTGGTGACTAGCAACAAATAGTGAATACTGGTCACTATCACACCTGTTTGGGGTTTGAGAGGACATCCGCCTTTCGGTGTGGAGCCATGGTGGAAATATTAATACCAAAGCACTTCCAGAAACCTAAACTTAAAGAGTTTGCATTACAGGCAAAAGGTTTGGAAGAAAAGTGGGGCTTTCCTCAATGTGTGGGTGCCATGGATGGCACTCACAATCCCATCATTGCCCCACAGTAATGCTATAAAGATTACTTTAACAGAAAGGGGTGGTATTCCGTTGTTTTACAGGCTGTTGTTGACTGCGGCGGTACATTTTGGTATGTTTATTCTGGGTACTTTGGAAGTCTTTTGGAATTCAAAAGTATATGAATTAGCAACATCTGAAGGCTTATTTACGACCACCACAAGAAACACAAGCGGATGCAACACGAGACGTTCTTGTTGGTGACCCAGCTTACCCACTGACTGAAACCATACTCTGATAACCGCAGACTAACTCCAGGCAAGAGCAATTTCAACGACAGGCTAAGCAGCGCAAGAAATGTAGTGGAAACTGCATTTGGAAAGCTTAAAGGAAGATGGAGGAGTCTGATAAAACAAAATGATACTAACTTAGATTCTCGAAATAACATTGTATTGGCCGCTTGCACCTTGCACAACATATGTGAAGAATTCCCCAATCGATTTCACGAGGCCTGGTTATATGGACAGGTCCCTGAACACCCACAGTCTGCTGCTGCTCTGCCTGACAGACAGACAGTCATCTGGGGAGCACATGAGGAATGCATTTATCAGGCAGCACCCTCAAGGCATTTCGTTTTTAATTTTCCATCATCAACATGATTATTAATATTATTACTATTATTATTATTTATTTTTTTCTGAATAGGAGTATTAGACTGGAAAAATGTTGCATTTAAAAAATAAAGCTGCAGAGAGAGATTATTGTAGGGGAACAGTAATTTCAAACATCACATTTATGTACCAATGTGTATAGATACATGCAAATAAGCAATTTTATTTTTTATATATGTAGTTTTCTTGTGCTGGCCAAAGGAAACATTTAATACAGCTGCATTTAAAGTTTGAATCAAGATATTTTCTAAGCACAGTAACACAGGTGTGTTGTTGTTATCCACCCCACCTCTCGGACGTTCCCAGTGCATCACAACGCACCTGAGGCTGGCTTGTTGCACGCACAACTGTGCGCAATTAAATCTGGATGAGTCATAACATTTCTGATTTTGTTAGCCGTTCCTCGCCCCATGTTTGAACATCAGGACCAAATGTCATCCTGTGGAATTTATAGAACTATTGAGTGACAAACAAAAGCTGGGAGTATTTTATTTCCATTGTATTTCATACACAGTAGCATGTTGTAAATATATTCTACGTATTTACACTCCGTTCTGAATTTAGCAACAGAATCACCAGAGCAGCCGTCAATGGTAATTGTACGGAGGCAAGACGTCGTAATAAATTTGCACAAACTGCATTCTGAATTAAAGGTGCAATATTCTGGAATTCATTAACAGATGATATGAAAAATACTCATAAACTTAGGGATTTTGTTTATAAACTTAAAGTATGGTTAAAATCAAAACAAACATTTATTCATTGATTGGGAGGGTTGTATTGTTGTTTATTCTGCAATTGTTTGTTGATTTGTTTATCTTTGTTCTCACCTTACCAGGGACTACCTGTGAAAATTAGCTTTTAGCTAAATTTGGGTACAATGCATCTGGGTGGTCACACCAAATATGGATTTGATTTAGATTTTTCTTCTGTTCACTCACTTTGCATTTAGTTGATAAATATAATCTATTAACATGTCTATTTTTGAAAGCATTCTTACTTTACAGCATTTTTTCACACCTGCCTAAAACTTTTGCACAATACTGTATATATATATATATATACCTCTGTTTATTAAATGTGCCCTTCAGACTCCTTCACAAAAAGGTGTTTATGTACTGTGCCAAAGACCATCAGTCATTTTTTTTTCTTTTTAAATAAACAAAAAGGGAGACAAAACCGAACCAGGTAACTACAGACCAAGAATCCTGACTTCTATTATATGTAACTTATGGAATCTATAATAAGATTCAAAATGGAAAATTACCTGTATGGTAACAGTGTCCTGGGAACCAGTCAGCATGGTTTTAGGAAAGGGAGATCATGTCTAACTAACTTTTGAGGATACAACATCGACAATGGATAATTGCAAAGCATATGACATGGTTTATTTAGATTTCCAGAAAGCTTTTGACAAAGTCCCGCATAAAAGATTAATCCTCAAACTGAACACAGTAGGGATTCAAGGAAATGCATGCACATGGATTAGGGAGTGGTTAATATGTAGAAAACAAAGTACTGATTAGAGGAAAAACCTCAAAATAACCAGAGGAGTACCACAGAGATCAGTATTAGGTCCTCTGCTCTTCCTAATCTACATTAATGATTTAGATTCTGGTATAGTAAGCAAACTTGTTAATTTTGCAGACAACACAAAAATAGGAAGAGTGACAAACACTGTTGAAGCAGCAAAGGTCATTCAAAATGATCTAGACAGCATTCAGAACTGGGCAGACACATGGCAAATGACATTTAATAGAGAAAAGTGTAAGGTACTGTTACAGGTACTGTTAGGTAATATTATTATTTGTTTATTTAGCAGACGCCTTTATCCAAGGCGACTTACAGAGACTAGGGTGTGTGAACTATGCATCAGCTGCAGAGTCACTTACAACTACGTCTCACCCGAAAGACGGAGCACAAGGAGGTTAAGTGACTTGCTCAAGGTCACCACACAGCCTCCTACACAATCAATACTTACCTTTCCGGAGTGCTGTGTTGGTACGGCAGTATTTAAGTGCTGGGAAAGGAAGGGGTTAGTTTTTTTGCAAGATATCCTAAAAAGAGAGAAATGTTTTTCTGGTTAGTTGCTGTAAAGGAAGAAAAGAGGTTATTTCCTGAAAAAGAAAAAATAGTTTAGCCCTAAGTTCTTATTTAATCTATGTTTGGGGTAGCCAGGAGATGGTAGAGAATCCTGTCCTGTTGGATCTCTTGCCTTGGTCTCTGTTGGTTTCCTCAATTTCTTCATCAGGCTTCATCAGGTGTTCTCCATTATAAATACCATATGGGAGATACTGAAATTGAAGAAGGAATCTATGAAAAAGACCTAGGAGTTTATGTTGACTCAGAAATGTCTTCATTTAGACAATGTGGGGAAGCTGTAAAAAAAAGCCATCATCAAAATGCTTGGATATATAGTGAAAAGTGTTGAATTTAAATTAAGGGAAGTAACATTAAAATTTTACAAAGCATTAGTAAGACCTCATCTAGAATATTGTGTTCAGTTCTGGTCACCCCACTACAAAAAGGATATTGCTGCTCTAGAAAGAGTGCAAAGAAGAGCGACCAGAATTACTCCTGATTTAAAAGGCTTGCCATATGCAGACAGGCTAAAATAATTGAATCTATTCAGTCTTGAACAAAGACTACGCGGCGATCTGATTCAAGCATTCAAAAAGGTACTGACAATGTTGACCCAGGGGACTTTTTCAACCTGAAAAAAGAAACAAGGACCAGGAGTCACAAATGGAGATTAGATAAAGGGGCATTCAGAACAGAAAATAGGTGGCACTCCCCAGTAATGTTGTTGAAGCTGACACACTGGGATCCTTCAAGAAGCTGCTTGATGAGATTCTGGGATCAATAAGCTACTAACAACCAAACTAGCAATATGGGCCAAATGGCCTCCTCTCGTTTGTAAACTTTCTTATGTTTTGGGTTACCCCTCACCCCCAATTGTGTGTTTTAAATGTTTTTAATGTTTTGTGAAGCTGTGTGATGCAATGTTTATTTGTTGTGTTTTAATAGAAGTGCGAGAAACCTAAAAGCATCTTTAGGTCTCTGCAGGTTAATTCCTTTATTGTTGTTGTTTAGCTGACGAGCTTGGTCCTGTTACATCACACTGCATACATGTTTTGGTATTAAAATCTCTCGTGAAAAGCCTAAGATGTATCATTCCCTGTTGGCTTGTGTTTTCTTTGTTTTGCTTTTAGGTACAATAAATAGGCCTTTTCTTAAAACAAGATTTGCAACAAGGGTAAATAAACTCAATGGCACATTTGTCTAAGTAAGATGATGCTTCAATTTGCTCCATGTGCAGTACAGCCTGATACAAGGTGGAGCCAGATTTCCAAATGCCAGTCCTCTGTTGATGAGTGCATGTATAAACATACAGTGCATATTAGAGGTGTGCTTATACTCATATTCGAAATTGCCTTTAAGAAGTATTTATTGGCATTTATTAAATAAATCCATTCGTTGTGTTGATTTCAAAACCAGAAAAAACTGTCCTTTCCTCACCTTTACAATTGAGTACCATTCAATTAACTTCTGCATTGAGTGTTTTAAAAGCAGATTGGAAGCAAATGTTCCTCTCATCTGGGGTGCTGACATTATTACTGCTGTACCCAGAATATTCCTTGTCAGTTTACGACCTTGGTATGGCAGTATGCCAGGAAGTGTCAGCACACCGGATAAGAGGCCACTGTTTAATTGTGGTCACCGCAGCCCCAGAGGGACATTGCGTCCCTGGAGAGAGTCCAATGAAGAGCAACCACACTAATCACAGGGCTTAAAGGAGCTACGAAGACAAGCTCAAAGAACTGACCTATTTATCCTAGTACAAAGAAGAATGAAAGGGGATATGACTGAAATCTGTAAACAAGTTGATATAGTTAGCCCTAATTAATACTTTAAGCACATACACAAACCAGAGGAAATTCAGGCCCTGTCCACACCACATATCCCATCAAGAACCGTACTCCAAAACATTTTCATTCAGCTCAAAGTGTCCACACTAAAGAATCGTTTCACGTTTAGTCAGGCTTAATTCGTCCAAACACTATTAAAATAGTTTGGCTATAGTTCCGAGCAGTGAAATGGACTGTGGGACTTAATACAATAGTATCCCACCATGCACTGTCTGTTTGCAACCTAGCAAATATGGAGCCCGTACCCACGGAACACATAGCGCTTCTTGGCATGAACGTGATGGCTTTGTTTCTTAAACACACAAGATACATTTTATCATAATGTGTGCGTTGTGTTTTGAACGCTGAAGTTCTTCTTGACCAATGTGCCTTGTTTGTTTTTTTTTAATTCAGTGAGGATATGGAATGGGTTACCTAGCCATATTGAGGCAGAATCACTTGGATCCTTTAAAACTCAACTTGACAGTTTTGAGATCCATCAGCTACCAGGAACCAGACGAGCTTAGATGGGCAGAATAATCTCCACTCGTTTGTACATTTTCTTAAATGTTCTTATATTGTCATCATACTAGACATCCGAGACAGAAATGCAATTTCTTATCTTCTGCAACGCCGCTGCAAATTCTGTGTTAAGAAATGCACAAGGGCACAGAGCTACCTCGGTGCTTATCTGTGAAATTCACAAGACACTTCCCCGACTAATCTCAAAACAGTTTATTTTGTTTATACATTTATAATATAGTATAGCTGAGGTTTTTAAGCCCATTTCGATTCATAAAATGAAATTTGCAGTTCATGAAACCCTTTAACTGTTTCAGAGAGGGTCAGTTTTTGAAGAACTGTTTAACACAAGAGAATTATTTAACTGAATAAGGCCCTTATGTCTGTTAACAAGACACTGCACAGAATTAAAAACGAACACTTAACACAAATGCTTTTTAATTAAGGCACATGATATGGAATGTTACATCGCTTTCTCCAGGAGAAAACATAGGCTTTTTTTAAATTGCCAGTTATGTCTGTTAGTATTTATGTTTAATTTTAAATGACTGAATTAGATTAAAAAAAGCAGCTAGTTGATTTAAGAAAGCAATTGACACATATTGCACTAAATTACCAATGTGCTATTACACCCTTGTGAAAGAGGCTTTTGGTCTCAATTGGTTAACTTCCTGGTTAAAGAAAGAATGTGCTATTACAGTCATCAAAATGTTAAAAAAAAAAAAAAAATCTGTTTTACACATGCTTCTTATAAGGCACAAGCAGAATTATGCATGGGACAAACATAAAAAATGCAAACTGATTTAATATTTGGAAATGCTTCTTCATTTCAGCAGCTTCATGCATCATCACCTCCGCTAAGGAGAAGGAGGGCCTTCCTATAGTCCCCGGATGTATCACTCTGTAACAAAAACAAAAGGAAACGGTAAGCATTTTCCACAGATCATACCAGCAGAGGTTTAAAAAAAAAAAAAAAAAAAAAAAAAAGGAAAAATCAATAGTACTGTAGATTTTAAAGGAGTATGCAATCTGGAAGCCAGCCCCAAGGTCATAGTTTGGAATAGGACAACAAGCCAGATGAAGAGCCCCCCCTCAAGGTGAAATCTGGCAGCAAAAGACAACCCCCTTTCCAAAATAACTGGTACTTTCAGAGAACAGGAGTTACATTAGGTAACTATTGACACATGTGGAGTTACATTAGTGTAATGTAACAACATGTATCAAGACCATTTATTTATGGGAATGCACACCAAAGCTGGAGCAAGCTGGCCCAAGACAGGTAGCCCACCACCAGTCTTACCTATGAAAACACAGTTCCAAATGATTGCATCCAGTCATCTGGACATACAGGCCTATAGAGCTTGGTGAATGTGTGTGGTGTGGCTGCAGATATTCTGCACTGAAGCACCGTGGAGTGGAATGCAAGGGTTTCACTACTAATGCATTTGCATTGCTTAACCAAGACTACAAGCTAATAACCAACACTTAGATGGAATCTCTCCGTCAAAACAATAATTCAGAACAAGCTGGTGTTGGATTCCTCCCATGGCTGCAGAGAGGGGTCTGTTGTGGCTGTTTCCTCAGTGTTTAAGGATCTTTGAAAAAATGTCATGGTCTACAAATGGGCTTCAATGCAACGACATCTTTGCAAGGATTGCTGAAAACATGGTGGACAGATCAAACAATTTGAACTGTAAACTGTAATTGTGAAAAATATGTTCTGTAACGAGTGAGATGTGAGCACTTTGAGTGAATGGTGTATGTGGGAGAGATGCATGGCTCTTTGATAGAACCAGCTTGATTTATTTGAGGTTTCCCCACTGATGATGGGAATGAGAATGTAAAGATTGGAGCCCGGCTAAGTTGTTTGTAGTTATCAGGTTTTTAAAGACTGTCATCTGCACAAATGGATAAAGGATCCTGTGGTGGTTTTGACAGACACGGAGAGCAAAAAATGACCCAAGACTGTCACCGCTACTGGGAAGCAGGCAGAGAATATTGTAGGATTCTATATTCCTGTTTATTCTAGTATAACAGTAGAAATTACTTTTATAGAAATCATTACAAGTCTGAGTAAAAAGGGAGCTGGGTTGGGGTCACGCTGACCAAAATACACCTGCGAAATGAATTAAGCTTGTCCTTATCTGAGCTACCGGTGCCAAGGCTTATAACCTTGAGGAGAAAGGCAGAGACGGTCATCTCATTTAATTAACTTAAATGTTCACAGTCAAGTTTCTTAACAGGAAAAAATAACTAGTTTAGAAACAGGTTTTAAACTAAACAGAGCCTCTATAAGAACTCTATTTAAAGAGCCAATATGTGCGAGTAAAAGTTGAAATAAAATAACTAATACAAGTATTCTACTTGTATAAGGCTTTACTGTAATAGAGATAGAAATCTTGCTGAGGGCAACTGAAAAGGCAGAAAACAAGCATTTAGTTTAATTGGCTCAAGATCGGGTCCACAGTCAAGTCTCTTATTTAGAAATAGAAGTGAGCTTGATCTGAAAATAAGTCTTGACATCTGAAGCGATATTCCTGGGTTGTCAGCAGTTTAAATGCAAGGTCTCTATAATGAATGATACTTTAAGATTAACTAACGAAAAGTATCTTTTGGAAACTGAAGAAAGCATTACTTCATCATATTATACAAATTAATGAAAATCTGGCAGAATTAGTAAAAAGGCATAATGTAATAAATTTGGAAAAGCTTTTACAGTAGAGTTTCATATTAATTAAAACTAACCTTGGCAGGTAAACAGGGTGTGTGAAACCTGCTTGAATAAGGGATTTTAGAAACCGAGGTCAAGCTTAGTTCAAGAATTGAAAAGCACTATTACATTTAACTATGTTTTTATAGCCTGGATTAAGTGACAATAACTGGATCGGCAACTATAGATTTGGAAGTTTGTCATGAACTTTCTAAACAGTCTTTAGCTAGTATTATTTTGTTAAAACATATCTATACATGAAACAAAGCCTGCCTATTGGAAATAATGTTTTGATGTTAAGAGGGAAATATATTTTAAAACCCAGGTTTAAATAATCAAACAGAGTAGGTGTAATTATAAGCACGCATACGCATCGCATCTATCGCGCAAAAGTATTCAGACCTCTGACCAATTCTCTCATATAACTGAATTACAAATGGTACATTGAAATTTCATTCTGTTTGATATTTTATTTTAAAACACTGAAACTCAAAATCAATTATTGTAAGGTGACATTGGTTTTATGTTGGGGAAATATGTAAGAAATAAAAAACTGAAATATCTTGCTTGCATAAGTATTCAACCCCCACATTAATATTTGGTAGAGCCACCTTTCACTGCAATAACAGCTTTAAGTCTTTTGGGGTAAGTATATACCAGCTTTATATAGTGCTTTGCAGAAATATTCACCCTCCTGCAAAGTATTTGCATTTTGTTGGCACCTGAGCGTACTCCACAAAGCTTCCAAATTAGACTTTACATGTAGAATCTACACAAACTACTCCACATTGATAAAGTTAAAAAATGCATATAGAATATAAAGTAGTAAGATTTACTGAGAAAAACAGATTAACCTCAGTTTTATAAGTATTCAACCCCTTTGCTACTGCAGCCCTAAAATCAGCTGAGGTGTAAATGATTTGTTTGAAAGGTCACAGAATTAATGAAATGGTTTCAGCTTGTGTGTACTCAGAGGTTTAACTTGTAAGTAATTTCCCTCAGGTATATAAAGATTTTCAAGTTGCAACTCACATAGTGATCCAACAAAGTAACCATGATGACCAAGGAGCTTTCGAAACAAGTCAGGGATAAAGTGGAAGAGGGGCACAGAGCAGGAGAAGGGTACATGAACATTTCAAAGGCGCTGATTATCCCTCTCAGCACAGTGAAGTCCATCATTAAGAAGTGGAAGATGCATCATACCACTCAGACACTACCCAGATCAGGTCGCCCTCCCAAACTGAGCAGCCGGGCAAGCAGGAAACTGGTTCAGGATGTCACTCTGAAGCCAACATTGACCTTGGAGAGATCTGCAAAGTTCTGTGTCCGAGATGGAAGTCAGTGTTCACACATCAACAGTAAGCCGGTCCCTACACAAAACTGGCCTGTATGGACGGGTGGCAAGAAAGAAGCCATTACTCAAAAAGCCTCATCTTAAAGCACGTATGGAGTTTGCGAAAAAGCATGTAGATGATACTGCAGACATGTGGAAAAAGGTTTTGTGGTCAGACGAGACAAAAATTGAACTTTTTCGGTCTAAATTCCAAGCGTTACGTCTGGCGCAAGCCCAACACTGCACATCACCCAGTCAACACCATCCCAGCTGTGAAGCAAGGTGGTGGCAGCATCATGTTATGGGGATGCTTCTCTTCAGCAGGGACTGGGAAGCTTGTCAGGATAGAGGGGAGAATAGATCATGCAAATCCTTGAGGAAAACCTGTTTGAGTCAGCCAAGACTCTGAAACTGGGGAGGAAATTCACATTTCAGCAGGACAGTGACCCGAAATGGACAATGACCCACAAAGCCAAAGCCACACTGGAGTGGTTGAACAAGAGGAGAATTAAATGTTCTTGAGTGGCCCAGTCAAAGTCCTGACTTGAATCCAATCACAACATTTATGGCGAGACTTGAAGATTGCAGTCCAATCGACAAACCCCAACAAATGTATCACAACTGGAGCAATTTTCCCATGAAGAATGGGCAAAAAAAATCACCATCCTACTGTGATAGGAGAGACCTATCCAAAAATACTCATAGCAGCAATTGCTGCAAAAGGTGCTTCTTACTTCTAAGTACTGGCTTAAGGGGCTGCATACTGCATGCAACCAATACATTTCATTTTGTACATTTTCTTTGCAAGTTTTGCTGACATTTAACCTCCTCCTCATATAACAGTGTTCAGTTTAACCACTCAGCTTTGAATAAAAAAAGTTCATTTGAAAAACTGTGCATAAATTTTTGTAATTCAACAAAACGGGACATTATTGGTAGGGGGTGAATACTTCTGCAAACCACTGTATATATATATTTAAAAAATGGTATGTGGAATTTGACATTTCCCTTGATTCTCTCTTGCTTCTTAGACTTTTATAAAACTTGTAATGGTAGATAAAATCATTGGTTTATAAAATGTAGCATTATATTGCCAACAACTTACAAAACACTGTGACCATACTGAATGGAGACAGGAATAATTGAAAATCCAAACTGGGAATCTGTTCATTTTTTTTAGTTTTATCAGTACAACATTACATTTAGACCTGAAAAGGAATGCTCTTTAATGATGCTACATGACAAGAATGTTAACATGGGAATCCCCAGGCATGTGTAATGATGCTACATGACAAGAATGTTAACATGGGAATCCCCAGGCATGTGTAATGATGCTACATGACAAGAATGTTTACATGGGAATCCCCAGGTATGTGTTGTTTGCGTTGCTTGTTTGGGTTTTTTTTAATTATAAATATAGATACACCCTACTAAAAATGATTTAAATTACTGAATTTCATACATCATATAGCCTTTCAATAAGTGTTTCAGAACATCCATGATAGATTTATTCCAAGTGAGATTCAATTGAAAGCATGAAACCAATGGGGCAATAGGGTAACAGTAACAAACATAATAATTCAGTAAACCATGTATACTTCTACACTTTGGTCATCCATTAAATGCAATGTGTTTCTTCTTTCAGCAACATTATTCATCATCTCCACAGAGGTGGAGAAGGGATTTCTTATAGTCACCAGATACCTCACTCTGTAATGGAAGCATTAGAGAAGAAAGAAAAAAAAATAAACTAAACTGGCAGTTAATTTATAATATACCCAAACTTAGGTTAAGGTGTTCAACTCCAAATGCAGGTTTAAAGGGACTTGGACACCTGTTAGACTAGCAGCCTGCACCTGTAGTATGGTCAGAGTGTATGCACTGTAGTGTGTCCCTGTGATTGCAGTCTTTTTAGGTCAGGTGATAAGATGGAACTACATCAACTCATTCCCTCAAATGCAGCACACTTCAATATTTTTGAATTCTGCAGACACACACAGATGTGCCTCAGTCCATGGATGGCTTCAGAGTAATTATTATTATTATTATTATTATTATTATTATTATTATTATTATTTATTTCTTAGCTGACGCCCTTATTGAGGGCGACTTACAATTGTTACAAGATATCACATTATTTTTACATACAATTACCCATTTATACAGTTGGGTTTTTACTGGAGCAATCTAGGTAAAGTACCTTGCTCAAGGGTACAGCAGCAGTGTCCCCCACCTGGGATTGACCCCACGACCCTCCAGTCAAGAGTCCAGAGCCCTAACCACTACTCCACACTACTCTACTCTACACTACTTGTGTAAATAAGAGTTATGCATGGCTGGCTAAAAGGGCTTTCAACAAAACTTTAAAAACCGTATTAAAACAAGGACTTAAAACACAACCTCTAACGAGTATTCGAACACAGATTTAAAACACCCTTTAACCAGTATTCAAACACAGATTTAAAACACACCCTCTAACCAGTATTCAAACAGATTTAAACACACCCTCTAACCAGTATTCAAACCCAGATTTAAACACCCTTTAACCAGTATTCAAAACTCAGATTTAAACGCACCCTCTAACCAGTATTCAAACACAAATTTAAACACACCCTCTAACCAGTATCCAAACACAGATTTAAACACACCCTCTAACCAGTATCCAAACACAGATTTAAAACACACCCTCTAACCAGTATTCAAACACAGATTTAAACACACCCTCTAACCAGTATTCAAACACAGATTTAAACACACCCTCTAACCAGTATTCAAACACAGATTTAAAACACACCCTCTAACCAGTATTCAAACACAGATTTAAACACACCCTCTAACCAGTATCCAAACACAGATTTAAACACACCCTCTAACCAGTATCCAAACACAGATTTAAACACCCTTTAACTGAATGTGTCTACGTGTGATGAAATAAGCATGGTTTAGCTTTCTTCTTGCAGATACAAGTGGATAGGCTTGCAGTCGAGTGTAATCGATTGAAACTGCACACTGATGGATTAGCCAATGGTACAAATCATAACACCCACCTAGTTCAGTTTGACTGACACTGCTGAAATGCCAGAGTGAAATGTAAAAGCAATGTTGAATGGCAATGTAAAAGGTTGTGCTGTTCCAATCAGCACATTTGAGGTCATTAAGGCCTTTTTATTCTTTTAAACTTAACCATTCATCAGTGGCAAAATACCCATAAAAAATACAGTGCTATGTACAGTAAATAAAAGGAAAACTTTACAACAAAAATATAAAACATTGTATTGTATACGGAAACTCAACATGTACAAAATCCAGTAAACAAAAAATAAATTGTAAACACATCTGTGCTTCAATATGCATAAATAATTGCATACATAACAAAAGAGAAAGGTATAAATACAGAATGATAATATGAGTCCTGTTACTAGTCAGGTAGATGGAGGCACATTCACTTCAGATTGCTTGTCGTTTCTTAGCCATTGATTCAGAAAGACAGCAAAACTCACTAAAAGACTGAATAGACAGTCAAATAACTTTTATAGAATACTGTACTGTAGCAGGTAATGCAGCTGTTATCCAATACAGCAAGGTGATCCCAGGGATATTAAAGGGTTTGAGATCGATGCGCTTGCACCTCATTGCCACCAACGAAGGGTTAATATACTTGAACAAGCCATGCCCTTATTTAACAAATTCATTGTATTTTGGTTACCTGTTCCTAAAATTGGGAAAAAACATGTGTAGAGATAAACCTGCTTTATGAATATGGAACTAAAAAATAACCACAGGTCTGAAGTGTTTACATGCATCTAAGACATAAACATGCTTTATGAACACGGCCCGACAGCCATCAGGATACGATGTCCGTTTGGTTATTTGATCCAGGAGGACGGATGCAAGATCCAGCTTTATTTTGGGGCGCTGCTGCACATCAACTCTCATCACTGCCACTGCCAAGGGGCTCCGCTCATAACTGGCTCAGTTTGTCTATTGTAGCCCCCCTCATGTCCCATTAAGAAATGAATTGTTTCCAGAATTAATAGTTGGCATTTTACCTTTATCATGGAGTAAAGAGAGGTTGCAAACAATCTTCGGAAATTATCCCGGATATCCAGCATGTCTACTTCACTTCTGGAAACCATAATCCTGATCAAAGTATTGTCATCAGTGCCACCTCCCTAAAATAGAAAAAGCACCCCAGGTTAACCCAACAAGACCCTGTAGAGTGGTACTGTTGTGTACACCGTGCAAACATGAAGTGTGAGCGACACAAACACACTGCAGGGTCGGGCAAGCAGAGTCCGCTGCTGACCCAAACTGTAGAGATGATGCAAACATACAAGGGGAATCAAACTACTGCCCTTAACAGTACAAGCTGTTGAATGCGTTAAATAAAATAAAAACACACACATACCTTCATTGCATTGTAGAGACTTTCAGCGAAATAAGCAGGAACACTTCTGGCACATTTAACTAGAAGATTAAACAAAGCATTTGTATATTAAAACATGAACAAAATTATAACAACCACTTGAATATAGCCGATTAGATACCTCAGATAAATAACGTGTATTCACCATATCATACATTCTGAAATGGCACTGTTTAACATAGAACATTCTCAGTTAAAGATTCCACACATTTGTAAATGTGTAATCTGCTGTTTACACAAACTTAATTCACTAGGAACCAGCTAAAGCAATGAAAAAAACAACTCAAATTGAGAAGCAGAGTCATTAAAATACTGCTCCCTAAAGTAAACTGAAACGTGTCCAAGTTTAAACCCAACAACCCTACTGTTCCTCCTGACTTAAAAAACCCTTAGTTACTGGTATATAGAACATATGCCATTGGCTTAAGCACAGTACACATGTAAGCCACACTAATCTTACCAACAGCCAAAAACAGATCCTTCGTGCCCCCAGAAGTTTCTTTTTCAATGCTTTCTTCAATCTCATACCCAGATATTTTCATGTACTCATCAAAAACTGGAAAAGAAGGATTAAAGACAGATATGAATAAACAAATTCATTGTTTCATTCTCTCACCAAAATGCTATATTTGTTACTAAAAGTATGTCTGCAAGCTAGAAAGGAGGGGGGGTCGTTAGGTTGGACAGGGTGTCTTCGGCTCACCGCGCACAACAGTGACCCCTGTAATCTGGCCGGGCGCCTGAGGGCTTGCCTGTAACTGCCTGGAGCTGCATTGTCCTCCAACGCTGTAGCTCCGAGGTTGTGAGTCTGCAGTGTGAAAAGAAGCGGTCGGCTGACGGCACACACTTCGGAGGACAGCGTGAGTCAGTGCAGGGGTGGTAGCAGTGAGCCGAGCTTAAATAATAAATTGGATATTTTAAATTGGGAGAACATAATAAAAAAGAATTGCCGACTACTAAAAATTTAAGAAAAAAAAAATAAAGGAGGACTCTGCTTCTTCATAGCTGCAGTGTGTTATCATAATGCAAATACTTGGGCATACTGCAATGGGTTAAAACAAATGAGGATCTTAATACTGCAGTCTGTAACCTTTCTGGTGGGTTTCCTTCTGTAAAAAGGAAAACCACACACCCCCCCCCTAAGAAAATCCATCTAAGAAAAGAAAACCCAAGCTCTACAGATTTACAATACAAGCTGCCACACAGACAGTCTGGATAACAGATCCTCACAGGCAAAACCTTGATCTTCACATTACTTCCGTTCCCACTCTCATTTTGCAGTTAAAAATATGTATTCGAAAATGATTCAGTACCATCAGCCAAGCAGCTTCCAGCTGTAGCAGGCTTGCCATGATGTGAGCTCAGCTCTCATATATATTGAACAGCAAATACTAAACAAAGACAATTGGTCCAAATGTATTTCATTATACACCAAAACCAGCCAATCAATACTTTGCACCAACAAAAGCAACCAGCCCAGTACCCGCAAATCAGCCAATCACAGCCTGCCAGCTCGACTGGAGCTCAGCATCTTTCAACAAGAACAAACAAAACACGGACAGTGCAGTAATATTGCTCCATTCATATCTGACTCTGTCCAGATAAACTAGAAGCAATTCAGAGTTTGTTGTTTTCTTCAATTATGGAAGTGATCCTTTATTAACATTCAAGACTATTTTCCTAAAACTTCTCAGTGGAAGGGTGCCCAACGAATCATTACAAGTTCAGGTACATCTAGGTTTTCAAAGTGTTGTGTTAAAGAAAACAAAGGGGGGGGGGGGGGTTCTAGTGGAGATAGTGCCCTCTCGATGAAGGCTCTACTGTGTGGAAGCTGTCCTTAACTAACTCCTTCACTGGCTCGGGACACAGCACCATCACAGTGAACTACCACACGGTAGAGCCTGTATGGACGGGCACTGTCGCTTAAAGAATGGCTTAACTCACCTCTTCTTAGGTGTTCAGCACTTCGGTTCCCCAGGATAGTGATGAATTTTTCTTCATCAGTGCCCCATTTTTGTTCCCCAGCAGCAAAGAGGTCCTGGTGCACAGATACATAGTAAATTTGTTAGCAAATCTCGTAAACCACCATTTATGATGTCACTTGTGGACGAGAGAGAGAGAGAGAGAGAGAGAGTTCACTTTGCAAACAACCTACCGATCAGAGAGAGCGAGAGCGAGAGCGAGTCATTTATTAAACAAAGTGAGGACTTCAGAAAGGTGGTGTGCAGTTGGAGTGGGCACTGTAAATCACTCCTTTAAACACCACACTCCCATTTAATCTAATTTGACTGGAACAGATGCTACATTAGTCACAACTCCACAGGGCTACATGTGTTCCTGAAGGAACCACATGGAGAAATCAAATCCAATGTGTTTGGGGATTGTAATAGTGAGCTTGGACACCACACGTGTTTGAACGGAACACAACCTCATAGTCTCTGGAAGGCGGATTAAGATAATGAAGGGTGAAATCTCTGTGTAAGCAAAAGGCAGTATTCTGCTTGCCCAGACATTGAAAAAAAAAAATGACATGGAAAGTTAAGGGATTGTAATGACGGAAGTGATTAATGCAAGCTGGGACCAGACCAAAAAATAAATAAATAAATTTAAAAAAAAAATACAATAATTTACAATTTGAAATTCAAGACATATTGCCAACGCATCTAATTTTTAGCATTTAACTACGTGGTGACAAGAGCATTTAAGTAAGAATTCCTCAATGATCCCCATTATGAGGGAGTCACGTTTCAGATTAGGATCCGAGCATATACTGACTGCGTAACATCAGATGATGAATCCTCTGTTCAAATCTGAATACACATCCCCAAAGACAGAGGCTGCATCCAACAGGACTACAGACAGGAAAAATAATTCCCATCTAAACCCACCAGGTGGCAGTCTTGTGCAGCTAACAAAAAGCTGCATGCATGGGTGTGGACACATGTCTTTCAATTATAGTACCAGCCTCTTCTGGAACTAGAAAAGCAGAACGCCCAAACAAATGGAAAAGTGAAACTTGGTGACACTAAATACAGTTGGATCCATTCCAAAAGCAGCGAGTAATATAGCTGAACAGGATTTTCAGGATATGATGGCAGTCTGGTTTTTAAAACACAATACAGCTATATTAAATATTGAAAATAGTGATTTAGGAGCAGTGTTTCACACTTTTTGATTTGCGACCCAAATGAACACAGGAACAATGAACCCACGACCCAAAATGATTCACTATTCGGTATTTTAACTGAAATGCTTAACCAATCAAAGTTTCATTTATTTGTAACTGCACTATCAGCATTCAGGCTTTGACAGTTTTACAGGTAGCTATAATGTTTGCTTTTATCAAATTCATTATTTTGTACAAAACAGTATTAAAATTACCATATCAATTTACAATTGTGTTGCAACATACTGAATACCAGTTTTGATTTTCAATTCAACATCATGTATTGCAAACATACGGACAACCTGTGAAAGATCAGGCCAGTCGGACACTCCAGACACTTACTACACTGGACATCACCTACATGCAGCCTGTTCCTGTATTTTGTTTTTAACAGTCACATCTGAAAATGCTGCTTCACACAGACAGGTGGTGGTGAATGGCAGTAAAATTGAAATTCCCTTACCAGCAAGTTCTGGGTATCTGCCTACAGCAAGGAGCCACAATTGTTAAATGTACCTTTTATTGAGTGGTCACATGACAGATCAATGAGCTGTGACTCCAGTTGGTGCAGTGCTTACAAAGGTACCATGAAATGTTCCTGTCAGGACAACTGAGGAAGTCAGCACTTTTTTTTTTTTTAAAGTAACAAAAACACTCATGAACTACTTTAGATGTGTAATGGCTGCAGTATAGGATACTGACCTTAAGGTTAGGGTTTCAGTGTTGGGAGAGAATTGTTCATTGTTTTATTAACAATAATATGATAGCCAATCAGAGTGCAGTGTCCTGACAGGAGAATTCCGTGTTACCTTTGTAAGGTCAGCCCAGTTGGTGTGGCAAAGAGAGTTGCTACGTCCACGGCAAAAAGGATCAGCAACCCAGCCGTACTCCTCACGTGGGTTTCTAGGAAAGTAGTCCTGAAACTTATCGTGAAGGGCTTTTTAAATGCTGGTCAATTACCTGTTTGGTAATGGAGACATCAAACTCCTTGTTCTTTTCAATAAATTCAGAGAGAGGTGGGAAAATTTCATAACGGCATTCTGTCATTCATTTCTGCCTGTTGCAGCTCTACTTTGAATGCCTCAAATTTGCAGTGCTGCTCAAAAATATTAACACCTTTTCCCTGCATTGCTAAATGTAATTCATTTAGGTAGGTGAATAAATCTGCAAGGTATTCCAGTTAAACAAGCCAATTCTTATCATCAATAAGACAGAAGGGGGTGCTTTTTTAAGTGAGGAAGGCACGCACCTCTTCTCGAAGCTCAAATAGATGCTGCAACATCTTCCCACGGTAAAGCCAATGTATTTCAGTGTGCATTAATAGCTGTTCATGATCGGCTCCTAATTCACAGCGCAAAGCCTAAAAGCAACGTGCATTTAAAAGCACCGGTCTCAATGTAGTTCACAACCGTAACTGCTGCACTTAAAGCCTCATGAAGTTCAGACATTTTGTTACAGGCCAGAGCTTGTGTAGAAAGCAGTGGAATTACTTCACTTTCCAGCAGCACTGGCGGCCGGGATTTCAATGCACGTGTCGATTGCTGCTCGTAATATTAGTACAGCACCAATTGTGTGCAGTGTTTAGTTTTTTGCAATATGCATTGCAACCAGGTAGTACACTTTCATCGCCTTCTCTGAAACAGTGACCGCTTTAAGAACGTCTTGCTGTTTAGCCAATTGATCAGCTTTCTTCTGGAAAAACTTGTGTCGCTTCCCAACGCAATCTGGATGCGGTGTCTCAAGATGCCACTTCAATTTGGACAGCCTTCATGAGCCAAAACTACACAACAAATGACACACCAAGTACGCGGATCATCCTCGTTTCCAATGGAAGAAGTTTATAGAAGAAGAATTTGTTTCTTTGAGCTGCAAGTAGGATTAGACATTTTTCATTTTGCATCCACTTTAACAACTGACTTTTCAAAAATCACAAGTAACTGCAAAAAAATGTCCTCCTATGCTTAATTTTCCAGTTCATATTTAAGCAGAAGATAAAAAAAATACATTGTTTACATAATTACTGCTAATGATTTGTATGCGAATAATATTTATTTGAATATAAAGCACAATAAGTAGTATAGTGAAACAAAATCTTAAGTGTGCACTGAACGTCATATTTTGTAGATTGTTTGGCGACCCGTCAGAAACCTTGCGGAGACCCATATTTGGGTCACAACCCCCACTGTGGTAAATGTTGAATTAGTGAATGGCATCCAACAGGCTGCTTCTCTACAAATCACTCCACTGAACTCTACAGTTAAGTCTTAGAATTATATTGTCCTGCACTGTATGAACCACGATTCAATTATTTAAAAGTTATTTAAAAAATAGTTTCACCTACAAAAACTGAAAATTAAGATACAGCAAGTACACTTAAATAACTGCCCTGTCACGTGACCACAAAAGGGAGTCAAGAACAAGCTTAAGAAATACGGTGCAGGACATACAGTGCCCTCAAAAAGGGACTACTGTTGAGAAAAATACATGCGTTTGATCCCAGAATGCCCCTGGGCATTGGTCTTGAAGGTTCTTCGAATGACAGCTGGCACGAGTATCCTGTTCTACATAATGTAGCGATTATTATTTACAGACACAGCATTAGTCAGACAAGGACAGGCTGAGAAGCACTTCCACTGCCGTTCTGGGGAGCTTGAAGGTGTACGGATAACTTTCATTTGCAGGAAACTGTTCGATGTCATTGTATATTCATTGTGTGACCAGCTAGCGACACTGGCATCACCTTCATTAAAATGCTGGCATTTCTCAAGTTACTTTTTTAAAGCCACCGAGTTGGCGGACAGCATTGCATTGCATTGCACTGCACGCATTCCTGTATAATCTTACGGGGAAACAGAATAAAAGGATCCCCCCCAAAGCCTAGGAACGCTGTAAAGCAGCATCTGTGTGTTTGACATTGCTTACCTGGGCATCCTGCTGAATGCAGCTTTCATCCACACCTTTCTGTCTGCTTGCCTACACGAAAGCAATGGAGACACAGACGATGAACCAGTGCAGTTATGCAGAAGCTCATCTATCAACTTTAGATAAAAACATGGGGCTTTTTTCGGTGTGAATGGTTGAAACAGCACAATAAAAGTCTCACCTGCAGCAGGACCACCAACATTCTCTGAAAATGCCCACCAGTGTCCCCAGTAACAGCTTCTTCTAGGTCCGCATCGTACTCTGCAACAACAAAGTACAATAACTCAGGGGATATTGAAGTTGTTTTTGAAGATATTTAAGTTGACACTTATTAGCTGTATTTAACAGTATTACTGCATCTTTTTAATACATGCTGTGTGGTCTTAAAGCTCTATTGTCAAAAAGATCCTAACCAGTGATAATAAGATGCAAGAACATTGCTTTCAAACCTTGGTTAGCCGAAACATCTTTGAAGGAATTTAGCAACATGAGTGTTATTCCAGCTATTTTAGCTACTATTAAATTAACAGTAACGTGTATTGACGTGTCATTATATTCTGTTCATCCAAAGTCATTCTCACATCAGATCACAGTTTTATGGTTACAGATAGATATACAAGTTACATAATTCAACAACATAATTCAACCGAGTGGCCCTGAATATCAAAATGTGCCCTCCGAGAGTCTGAAACTCGCGGTCTCCGTCCGTTTCAACCCAACTCTTATCCCAAACGTTGTTTCCATCATAAAACACTTTCCTTCTGTTTTCCCAACAAGTGGAATGGGTGCAATTTATGTAAAAATGTTGGAATAACTATTCAGTATTTAAATGAAACGCCTACATGTGAATGACACAAATGGCAATCTTTATGTCATTTCAGGATTTCACAACAGCGGACGGGGAGCGTCTGTTCATGTTACTCTTGGGAGTAAATGAAGAATTGTTCTCAAAGCTTGATTTAAGTACTGAAGATGTTTTCCAATTTAATGTACCAATATTTTATCTATTTATTGGCTTGTTTTTATAACTTATGTTTTATCTCATTTATTCATTTCCTGTTTTCTTCAACCGTTTTTTATTTATATTTTTTATTGTGTTATGTATTGATATTGTCATTATAATTATGTATTGTTATTTTGTAATTGTCACTTTGAGAATTCTTTGTTTTAACAGACATGTAAAGAGCTTTGAGATACGGTGGTATGAAAGGAGCTATATAAATAAATTAAAATGAATTAAAATGAATTGAAATACAGAACTCAAATTAAAAGGGAACATGATAAATGATGGGGCTGTGATGTTAAGGTCTCATATTTTGTTACAACATGATGTAATTCATGGGCATTTTTGTCTTTATAGTACCAGAAGTTGCCTGCCATTTCTTTTAAAAAACACACTTCCTTCACTTTCAATGGTAACAAAGAGGGTGAGGTGCTGTGCGTTGGTACAGCAGAACGCACCTGCATGTGTCTGGTTTTGTGTACAACTGCACAAAACAAGTGCACAGCAAATGATGCCTGACTGGCGCTTATAAAACCAGATTCCAATCAATCATCAAGTTACTCCACGGCCACGAGTTTCATGTTGTCTAAAACTCAAATGCATCTCTTACCTTGTTTGTAAGCCGCGATCACTTCTTTAATCTGGCTGGAAGTCCTGGAGGCCAGGATTTCTATCAAAACCTTTTCATCGGTTCCAGCCCCCTGTGGATCGCAAGATGATCAGAACACATCTCACTTGCTCTCATTTTTAGACTTTCTGTAATTACACTATGTACTGTAGACACTGTTGGCATTTCTGGCAAATCTATTTGTATAACATACAATTTTCCCCTACTGGTGTCCTTCATTATTCTCATTGACTAAACTGCTTTGTAAACTTCCTCCTGGTACTGGGTGTGGTCGGGTACTCTCAAACTACCTTACCCAAGGCAGTCCAACGATGATAGCTGGCAACAAAAACAAAATGAAGCCTTGTCCTCAAAATAGCACACTTGGCCCAGTGTAATCACAGAACAGGAGGCACAGTAAATGAAAGGTTCACCTTTAGTGCATGCCTCAGTTCCTGGACATCATACAGTACTGGAGGCACCATTAAACCAGTGATCACCGTTTCAAACTTCCCACCAAGTTCAGACTTCAAATCATCAACCAGATCCTAAGACAGACAAAGCAAAACTGACATTAATTGCATTAGCAAGCAGAAACTAAAATTGTGTTTATGTTAAATCTAAGCATCTGGCACAAAGGAAATGCTGCATTGCCTCAGTGCTTCCACTGGCAAGGGAAGGAAGTCATCTCACCACCACAACTACTACTGGGGTAAAGACCTAATCAGGCACCGTGTACAGCACTAAACAAATGAAAAACACGACATGTACAATTGGCAATCAGGTGTCATTTAAAAAAAAAAAAAGTAGGTCTCCTAGCCCTTCATCCAGTCTTTGTATCGGTGTGAAACCCCCAGAGGAACACACGATGCAGACTCCCTGCTGACACTGAACTCATTCCTTTTGGTTTCTGCGCACTTCTTGGCCAAAACCTATTTTTACCTTTCCAAACAAGGACTTGTATTGTGCTGCTATTTTCTGTCGCTGATCATTGGCCCTGGCTACCAGGAGTGTTAGGATGGCGTCTTCATCTGTGCCTGCATACCGACAAAAACAAATCAAATGCAAGAATAAATCCAACAGTTATGTCTTTTCCATAACAATAACAACAACCGCCATCAGATATATATAATGCTAACAGTAGCAATTCAATCAAAAGCATCTGTAGGTCACGCCGTACAGGTGATGAAGGCGAGCCGAATTTGGTTATGGATGATGATGATGATGGATGATGATGGATGATGTAGTAATGTCCAAAAGAGATTTGTTGTTTTTGAACAGAATCAAGCGAAAATGTTGTCTATATATTGTGGGAAAATGCAAGAATGCGTGGTTTTTGGAGATTTTCTTTTTATGCAAGTGCAATACTTGCCAATGTGTGACTAAACGTTTTCCTGAAGTTAGGATGCAGTCCTGACATATAACCTACGTTACCATGACGGATAAAGAGAAACATATTCCCATGCAGAGTCTTTGATACACAACTGGCTGTACCTATTCCACTCCACAAGAGCACAATTACAGTTTCCAATTGTGGGAAAGCTTGTAGGCAGTTTAAATGGGCGGTTCCCAAGCATTTCCTTGACAAAGTACAGGTTCCTCTAGCTGGGTAATTACACCTTGCCTCCCACAGCCAGCACTACAAAAACACCATCATGATGACGGTTTGAATTAAACAAGGCAAAAGTAGGACCTCCCCTGTTTCAAAGCAAGTGCCAAGAGACACCCCCAGGTTAAAAAGTGAATGTCAATTACATGGGCGTTGACCCAAAAATATAAGTGACCATTGCTCAAAAAATATTTGAATGTAAATGAAGAATACCCTTAAAGTACAGCTCTTGTAAGATTTTGTAGCATAACTAGCCTTAACGGTTTCTTTGGATTTATTTAATAAAAATAAAAAAACTAAACATCCTTGTGGCAAAGTGCCCCCCCGTGTGTATTTTGTGTTACGTGTTGTGTGTAAATGTTGGTGTATAGGCATTGGTACACGGGATATAAGCGGGTCTGTGTTTCACATGTGTTTAAATTGTAGATTTGTATTTAGGCACGAGGAGGGCACAAATCACATCACGTGCAAGTAAAAAGTAATAATATGTGAGCACGGGGAATTGCACTTTAATTAATTCACGTGCAGTTGTACCGAGATTCCAATTGAATGATTGACTAGCAATCGAAGTCTCGTACAACTGCATAAAAGCTGTATGTTTTCACTCACTCGGGTTGGGTGTTCGAGAGTGGAGAACGGGAGAGAGAGAAGGAGAGAGAAATATTTACAAACAATTGCTATCGCGTGCTGGTAGGACCAGCACGATACTTGTTTGTTTGTTTACTCACCGTGTTTGTGTGTCTGTCCGTCCACCGCTTGTTTAATTGTTAGTCCGTTTTGTTTATATATTTATTTTGGCGAAAGTGCCGGGTCCTGTTTCTGTTTTGTGTACAAACCTTTTATTTTCTGTTTGATTATTAAACGCTGAGCGCGATCACGCTCCAGCTTCACCAAAACCCCAAGTCTCTGTCTGTACTGTGTTTCCTGGCTCTGCCGTGACGCCACCGCCAGTCGCCTTTGTCACACGTGGTGTCAGAACTGGGAGCTACAGCGCCCAGGACTCAGGCCAGAGCAGGAACCGCAATTTGGGGTTTAAAAAAAAAAAAACAACAACAACAACAACAACAAAAAAAAAAAAAAAAAATGGAAGGCTGGAACTGGAGAGATGGCTGCCAGGATCTGGAGGTCCTCCTCGGTGGTCTAGAGGACCAAGGCTGGTGCCTTGCCTGTGGGGAGTTCGGGCACCCAGTGGTGCACTGCCCCTACCAAGAGGGAGAGGAGGAACTGGCCCAGGAGAGGAAGGTGAGGAGGAGGCAGAGAAGGGGAAAGGGGAAGAGGAAGGCGGAGTGTCCACCGCCCAAGTCTCCACCAGCAGAGGAAGAATGCCTGCTGGTTTTGCCTCCACAGCCTGAGTGGGAGGAGCCCGAACGCCCCACGCCTGAGTGGGAGGAGCCCGAACGCCCCACGCCTGAGTGGGAGGAGCCCGAACGTCCCACGCCTGAGTGGGAGGAGCCCGAACGCCCCACGCCTGAGTGGGAGGAGCCCGAACGTCCCACGCCTGAATGGGAGGAGTCGGTGCGCCCACAGCCCAAGAGGGAGGAGTCGGTGCGCCCACAGCCCAAGAGGGAGGAGTCGGTGCGCCCACAGCCCAAGAGGGAGGAGTCGGTGCGCCCACGGCCCAAAAGGGGAAGGTAGAGCGCCCACCGCCCCAGTCTCCACTAGCAGAGGGTGAATTCCTGCTGGTTCCACCTCCATTGCCATGGGAGGACCGCTTGCAGCTCCCACCTCCACCAGCAGAGGGTGAATTCCTGCTGGTCCCGCCTCCGCCACTTCCACCGCCAGGAGCAGAGCAGCAGGAGCTGCCTCTGCCTCCTCCACCAGCAGAGGGTGAATGCCTGCTGGGTCCCTGTCCACCAGCAGAGGGTGAATGCCTGCTGGGTCCCTGTCCCCCAGCAGAGGGTGAATGCCTGCTGGGTCCCTGTCCCCAGCAGAGGGTGAATGCCTGCTGGGTCCCTGTCCACCAGCAGAGGGTGAATGCCTGCTGGGTCCCTGTCCACCAGCAGAGGGTGAATGCCTGCTGGGTCCCTGTCCACCAGCAGAGGGTGAATGCCTGCTGGGTCCCTGTCCACCAGCAGAGGGTGAATGCCTGCTGGTCTCCCTTCCGAGGCGGAGCCGCACCAGTCCCCTGCAAGAGGGGAGGGCCGCACCAGTCCCCTGAAACAAGGGTAGACTACACGCTGCTCCCACCTCCGCCGCCAGGAGACTACACGCCCCCACCTCCACCGGCAGGAGCAGAGCAGCAGGAGCTGCCTCTGCCTCCGCCAACCTCCACCAGCAGGAGCAGAGCAGCAGGATGTCTGCCTGGTATCACTTCCCACCAGCAGAGGATGAATGCCTGCTGGTATCACTTCCCCACCAGCAGAGGATGAATGCCTGCTGGTATCACCTACCCCACCAGCAGAGGATGAATGCCTGCTGGTAACACTTCCCCACCAGCAGAGGATGAATGCCTGCTGGTATCACTTCCCCACCAGCAGAGGATGAATGCCTGCTGGTAACACTTCCCCCACCAGCAGAGGATGAATGCCTGCTGGTATCACTTCCCCACCAGCAGAGGATGAATGCCTGCTGGTAACACTTTCCCCACCAGCAGAGGAGGAATGCCTGCTGGTAACACTTCCCCACCAGCAGAGGAGGAATGCCTGCTGGTATTATTTCCCCACCAGCAGAGGATGAATGCCTGCTGGTAACACTTTCCCCACCAGCAGAGGAGGGATGCCTGCTGGTATCATTTCCCCACCGTCACGAGGAGAGGAGCAGGAGCTGCCTCTCCCTTCACCAGAAGGACCCGGACTAGATGCTGGCGGTCCTCGGCAGCCCTTGCATAGGCTGCTGAGGGAAGCACGGGAAGAACCGCCCGCCGCAGAGGCCGAGAAGAGGGCCAACACCTGCACCCCAGCTAGTCCTGACTCCCTGCCCCGCTTCGCCCAAGGATGCCTGCCCCGCTTCGCCCAAGGATGCCTGCCCCGCCGCCCAAGGATGCCTGCCCGCTCGCCCAAGGATGCCTGCCTCGCCGCCAAGGATGCCTGCCTCGCCGCCCAGGGATGCCTGCCTCGCCGCCCAAGGATGCCTGCCTCGCCGCCCAAGGATGCCTGCCTCGCCGCCCAAGGATGCCTGCCTCGCCGCCAAGGATGCTTGCCTCGCATCGCCTGGGGTTGCCAGCCGCCCGCGACGCCTGGGGTTGCCAGCCGCTCCGCATCGCCTGGGGTTGCCAGCCGCCCGCATCGCCTGGGGTTGCCAGCCGCTCCGCACGCTTGGGCTGCCTGTCGCTCCGCGATCGCCTGGGCTGCCTGTCGCTCCGCATCGCCTGGGGCTGCCTTTGCTCCACACAGGGTACAGGGTACGAGGGAGAAGTGGAGCTCCCGCTGCCGCCTCTATGGCCAGGGGCTCCTCCCGAAGTTCGCCTCCCGAGGGTCCGCTGCTGCTGCCGCCGCCTCCCGAGGGTCCGCTGCTGCTGCCGCCGCCTCCCGAGGGTCCGCTGCCGCCGCCTGGGGTCGCCAGGGATCCTGCTTCGCCTGGGGTAGTCGAGGGTCCTGCTTCGCCTGGGGTCGCTACACTATGGCCAGAACCCCATGAAGGGAGCTGTCGGCCATGAAGAAAGGGGGAGGTCAGGAGACCAGCTCCCCAGCCGCATTTCCGTGGCAGGAAACACGGTGGCCAGAGCCCCACGGAGGGGAGCTAGCGGCCACGAAGAGGGGGAGGTCAGGAGACCCGCTCCCTCGCAGCAGTTTCGCTGCCGAAATTGGGTGGCCGGCGCCCCACGGAGGGGAACTGCCGGCCATGAAGAAGGGGGAGGTCAGGAGACCAGCTCCCCAGCTGCACTTTCGGCAGGAGATAGTGTGGCTGAAGCCCCGGAAGAGGGAGCTGCCAGCCACGAAGAATTGGGGGTGCCAGACATTTCACCATGGCCACCCCAGAAACAACTTGCTTCCCCTCTTCCGGGACTTTGGGACTGAGGGGGAGGTGGCCATTGAGGCCATGTGTGCTTTGCACAAGGGGGGTATATGTGGCAAAGTGCCCCCGTGTGTATTTTGTGTTACGTGTTGTGTGTAAATGTTGGTGTATAGGCATTGGTACACGGGATATAAGCGGTCTGTGTTTCACATGTGTTTAAATTGTAGATTTGTATTTAGGCACGAGGAGGGCACAAATCACATCACGTGCAAGTAAAAAGTAATAATATGTGAGCACGGGAATTGCACTTTAATTAATTCACGTGCAGTTGTACCGAGATTCCAATTGAATGATTGACTAGCAATCGAAGTCTCGTACAACTGCATAAAAGCTGTATGTTTTCACTCACTCGGGTTGGGTGTTCGAGAGTGGAGAACGGAGAGAGAGAAGGAGAGAGAAATATTTACAAACAATTGTTATCGCGTGCTGGTAGGACCAGCACGATACTTGTTTGTTTGTTTACTCACCGTGTTTGTGTGTCTGTCCGTCCACCGCTTGTTTAATTGTTAGTCCGCTTTGTTTATATATTTATTTTGGCTTAAAGTGCCGTGTCCTGTTTCTGTTTTGTGTACAAACCTTTTATTTTCTGTTTGATTATTAAACGCTGAGCGCGATCACGCTCAGCTTCACCAAAACCCCAAGTCTCTGTCTGTACTGTGTTTCCTGGCTCTGCCGTGACGTCACCGCTCAGTCGTCTTTGTCACAATCCTTTATTCTATATAATGCAGAGCAGCCACACATGATTATCTACGCTGTCAAAGAAATATGAATTGCTGCTAGAGTAATAACTTGTAAAGAACAGTAGTGGATTAATAAACAGTCTACAGTTGTAATGAGCCCCTCAATTTGAACACATCCTGCTTAGAACAGTGCAGACTGAAGTCAGAGGAACACGTTCACCTCAATACTGTGCTTAGAAGAACAGTGCCAACTGATGGAAGTCAGAGGAACACATTCACCTCAATACTGCGCTTAGAAGAACAGTGCCGACTGATGGAAGTCAGAGGAACACGTTCACCTCAATACTGCGCTTAGAAGAACAGTGCCGACTGATGGAAGTCAGAGGAACACGTTCACCTCAATACTGTGCTTAGAAGAACAGTGCCGACTGATGGAAGTCAGAGGAACACGTTCACCTCAATACTGTCCGACCACGTCTTTATGGAATGATAGCTGCATCAATTCAGATCTGATCGCCAGCATTTCTAGGAGATGAACTGAAACCAAACCTACTGAATAAGAGTCCTGTGCGAGTTATTCCAAGGTCTCTTTGAATTGTTTGTTTGGAAAAACAAGACAAGTGGGGCTGATTTGCCCTGGCCACCATCCCATCGTGTTTCACTGAACCGAGCTGCTCCCACACAGATGTCCAGAGAGCTGCTGTGTGTGGGAAGGAGTAGCTGCAAATGTTCTTAAACTTTCATTTTGTAAAAATTGACCTTTGTAGACACTGGATCTTTTTACAGCAGATCCCTTAATGGATCTTTGTAGATACTGGATCTTTTTACAGCAGATCCCTTAATGGATCTTTGTAGACACTGGATCTTTTTACAGCAGATCCCTTAATGGATCTTTGTAGATACTGGATCTTTTTACAGCGGATCCCTTAATGGATCTTTGTAGACACTGGATCTTTTTACAGCGGATCCCTTTCTTCTAACTTGTTTCTGTAAAAGTTTCTTTGGTTAGATTATAATGAGCTTGCACCAAACGCTGTTTAAATGAAGGGCAATTTCTAACACTGGGTAATGAGACAGGAAGAAAAAGGAAAACAGAGAACACAGATTGAAGTTAAATTAAGATTTATGCAAAAGTTTCCTTTCACTTTTGCCCATTTGCTGATCTTCTGGAGAAACGTGTTAATGGATTAAACCCCTACTTACCCAGTCCTTTCATTGCTGCGCGAAGGGCGTTTGCATCTTCAGTGGCATTGAACTGGGGGTACGGCTTCACTGTGCCCTTTGGAGCCTAATCCAAGAAGAGAATTAAAAACAAAATCACATCTTTTATCTTCTTTTTCTTCAGTTTATCTCCAACTATGCAGAGGGTAACCCTGCAGTAAATGCAGGTATGAGATGAAGATGTACTATATGACACACACTCTACCTCTGACATTTCCGTTTGTTAGGGATCCAGAACCTGTTTCACTGTGAGAACATGTCACAGTACAGTCTGAATAAACAAACAAACAAAGCACAGTGAAACCAGCCTGCCACAGAGGAATGACCGAGTCGGCTGAAGGCTCAAAACAGAAACAGGACTAAAACCAACTTTATTAAAAAACAGGACTTCACAGTGTGTGTGTGGGGGAACACAGTTCATTCTTGGACTTTATCTACTTGTTACTATTCTAGTGCACTGGGTGCCCTGTGAGCAATATGTGGGAATAACCTTTCACTAAAACATTACTTATGCAGAATGTGTGGTTCCAATAGCCCTCCTCTGCAAATAACAGACTGCCATTTTCTGAAATGCAAGTCTGATTTATAAAAGAGGACAGCCTCAGCCCAAATAAAAAAAAGACAAATAAACTAAATACTCTTATAAATTAGAAGCTTTCCCTAGTAATTATGACACATTCTGGGGCAAGAAGCTACTGTAGTGATGTTCTTTTTATAAGTAATAGATTAATATTGGATCACAACTAACTCCTTTGTTTCAACTGTATGTATCAATGGCAACATATCTGCTCTCACAGGTGTTAATCACAATGTTTTACAAAATACTCATCAAAAAAGAGCCACTATTCAAACAAGGATACACTGAGCTAAAACAAACAGTAAGCCTAATAAAGCTTATTCAAGCATGAAGAGTTGGTCTGTATCCTACTACTACAAGCAGCTAACCTGGTTCTTCCTCTGTGCAGAGCACAAAAGGGCTATTAACTGGGTTACCGCCCTGAGCCACCCTAACACTGCTACCATTCATTCTATTGATTTTATATTTACACTGCATATGCCCTTATACAATATGGAGCGGAGAAAGCTGAGAAGGGGGCCAGAGACGGGAATCACTGGAAAGTTTCGCCAGTCTGGAACATACAGCAGTGCGAGAAGGCAAGAAATGTTCACGTACTGCAGACTGAGACGTTTGTTATGGAAACGAGAAGCCGTGGATGAACTTTGCATGTGATAAGGGCGGGCAGGCTTTTCCACTTCCCCTTTCTATCCCAGACACGATAGATCAAGTTACCAGAGATGCAATTCAACCTTTTGTGCACACAGGACATTTCAAAAGATGCCAACTTTCTTTCTTTTTTTTTTTTTTTGCAATGAGATGACAGGTTGGATCTATTCATCCAAGTGGTCAGTTTCCTCCTTGTGATACTTGAGTCACTCTCAAATGTATTTTAAAAAGAAACTGTTTGAACAACCACTGAAATCCAAGACAGACAAAAGGTGTGGCTATAGTGTCAGTCTTTTAATTTGCGGAGTCGTGTCTTATTGGGAAATGCTGCGGGCCTTTCTTGTGAAACCACCAAGGATTGTGTGGGTTAAAAAAAAAAAAAAACATCTAAACCATGCAGAAGGAAGGGTGAATGGTGCATTTCCTCAGGAAGTTACTGGCTACCCAATCCCCACTGAAAGTTGTTTTTGGATAACAAACATGCAAATAGCACATTTTAAGAGTCTGTACCATGCCCTACATCATCCAGCATTTAGAAATATGAAAAGACTATGAAAATTCAGTGCCAAAAGTCATAAGAAAGGCTTCCACTAGAAATGTTTGTCATTGCATTTTACAAAGTTTTTCAGTATTTCTAAATGTACCCCTATTGTAAAGTTATCTTCATCTTCAAATATCCATGTGAAATCCAAGTCGGACATTCGGACATGTGACTCGCAAGAGATGTAAACAGTGTAACCCTACTCCAACACGGATCATGAATAATTCAGTATGTATAACATATAATGTTATAACATTACAATGCACCCCATAGTCTATTCGGGCATTTGGAATATCTTATTGTAAAAAGACAACCCTTCCTAAGTTTAATCAAATTAGAAGCAGTGCTGCTGGATCACAGTTTCATTGAAGATGTGTGCGACAGCTTTTACCCATATCTGCAAACGTTTTGTTAAATGGATTTTTTTTTTTTTTAATCTTTTTGATATAACAAATGATATTACTACTACATCAATAAGACTACATACACCCTTTTGTTTTATGTCCTGTAATCTAGAACAGTTTCCTCGTTATCCAATACAAGCCTTCAGCATGTACAGGATCTTCTTGCCTTCTCGCACTGCTGTATGTTCCAGACTGGCGAAACTTTCCAGTGATTCCCCTCTCTGGCCCCCTTCTCAGCTTTCTCCGCTCCATATTGTGGCCAGCTCAGAGCCTCGTTTTCATTTAATATTATGGTAACTGCAGCCCACATCATGAATATTTCAGAATGAAATCTAACCTTGCTTGCTGAACTCTCATGCAGCTAGAGAAACTCCTGTTATTCTGCAGTGCAGTTACTATAGCAACCAAGTGGGCCAGATATTATTTATTATTATTTATTTCTTAGTAGACACCCTTATCCAGGGCGACTTACAATTGTTACAAGATATCACATTATTTTTACATACAATTACATTATTTTTTACACATTATTTTTACATACAATTACCCATTTATACAGTTGGGTTTTTACTGGAGCAATCTAGGTAAAGTACCTTGCTCAAGGGTACAGCAGCAGTGTCCCCCACCTGGGACTGAACCCACGGTCAAGAGTCCAGAGCCCTAACCACTACTCCACACTGCTGCCCACAGATAGCGTCTGTGAGCGTCCCAATAGTTTATCTGAACCGTTTTATCAGTGTGGAACAAAACACATTGTACGCCTAAGGACCTTTCTTTACGAATCTGATGAAATGTACAATAAGCTTCAGCTGCAGTCCGCAATGGCAATGCAACAAAACTGACAATAATGCAATACATTTTAAATAAACTACACTCTGCAATATTACTCAAACTAATAAGACTTCCTGTAGCACACACAAAAGAAAATGAATCGCAAAAGAAAAAATAAAGTGTAAACCAACAGCGTTTATATAAAGTAAATAACAGCCCAATAATGCCAATTCCTTTGGCTGGAATAATTACTGAGCTTCACTTACAGGTAGGACAGAATGTTTTGCTTAAGGTCGACACCGAGGCTAGAACCCAATCAAGCGAGCACAGCGATACTCTTGGTCAGTGTTTGTTTCAACTGAATCTGGGTTCAAAGTGTCATAAGATACTGGGAAAGCGATGGCCTGGCCTAATATAAAAAAATTTTAAAAACTCCAAATGGTGTTCAATTCCTTCTTTTAAACACCACCATGACTACCAGAAACCATTGGAATACACATTACAGATGCAGCTGTGTAAACTGCATTGCTTCCTTCGTCCAGACAGACTCTAAAGACTATAAACAGTCTGAACATCTCTCTCTGGGAGGGGCACCTTGCCTTCATTGCGCAAGTAATTGTATGGGAACAAACAGTTTCAGAGGAACTACCGTACAAAGCAGATCTATGCTTAAGCGCTGTCTATTCAAAGGACCGATAATTATAATACATGGATCAAATCTTAGGAGACAGGATAATGAAAATAGACAGCTGTTTTATTGATTTTATTTACCACTGTAATAAAATACAGTTTGCATAATAAAACACCTTCTGGAATATTATCCCTGTTTTGCAGAACCTCAATAAAAGTAGATCTGGACCAGCAGTTTGGTAAAATACAATACTTGTTCATACAAGCAGAACAAAATGCAAGGAGCATCCCCTGTGCGGTTAATACAACATTTGAGCCACAGTATCAACACCATTATCTCACTATGACCTACATACCGGTGGAATGTGAAACAATAGTCTGCTACGGACGTAGATACGTGTTTGGAAGTGGAATGTTTATCTACGTCGATTTAAATGATTGCCAAACATGTGTCTGCAAAGTTACTCATGTGTTACTTAGCTGTTTAGGGGTTACCCCAGTATGCATATAACTGTGCTGCTCTGGCCCTTGGGGCTTGTGTGACTGAGTTATCAGGTCCCTAACGCTGTTTTATTAGGGTAATAGGACGGAAAGGATGTGTTACATTTACTAAAATAAAAAAGTTAAAAAAAAAAGACCGAATTCCCATTTTTTTAGGTTCTATTGATTTAAGTATTACTATGCAGGACAGCTGCTATACGATCGTTACATTTATTAAAAATGTGCACGGATTAATCTACAGATTAATCAACCAATGCCCATTAATTAACCGATAAATTTTAATCGCGTGACAGCCCTAAATTTATCAAAAATCATCTAAACAAGAGAAAGGGCAATATTTCTGGTTGTATCGCAATAAGCAAAAATACTTGTGTTAGGTTTGAAGCAGGAAACGTGGACACAGCTTGGGCTTTTCAGTCTAGTCACTGTGACTCAGAATACCCATAACTATTTATATAAAACGCCACACAGGAGTAAGGCCAATTCTACAAAGAGATAGAACACCACATGCTGCTGGATTCCTTCTTCTAAACAACCAAGAATCATACTGTATATGCAACTAAGACTTCCAGATGTTTGTTTAAGATACGTGCCACATTATCTTAAACAAGTACTGTTATGAGCTTACTAAGACTCGAGGTCCTTCAGCTCTGAATCTCCACATTGGGATAAATGTATGACTTCCTTCAGACAGCAGAGGCCACATGCACTCCAATTCGTTTTTATTTGAAATCAAAATCTTTAACCTCTTTTCCTGGGTTTGGAGCCTTTAGTTCCAATTGTGTTTAAAGATAATATTTTTGGAAGTTATAAGTGTTTTGCCTATCTAAAAACATTAATATTATTCAGGGTAATGTATGATAAATGGCCCTTATTCACTTTGATGCCAGTGAACTATTTAATGACTAAGTGTTATAATGTTTGTCAAACGTACACAATGCCCTGATGCCATTTCGAATGATTAGCCCCACCTGGTTGCTAGGGAGAGTCCACTCTAGAGACAGTCTTTCCCGCGATCATTGCTAGCCTGTAATTTGAAACGTATCCTAGAGTGTGCAAAGTAAACTGTCAACAAGGCAGCAGGTGAAGGCTATTCAATAAACAAACTACTGCAATAATATTAAAAAGCTGCAAGGCAGCAGAATCCCTGCTGAGCCAGTCCTCAGAACTGGAGGGTATCTTTATGCATTACAGTTAATAAAATGGACAGGACAGTCACCTGCCATTATGCAAATATCTGCTCAGCTCAGTGAATCCAGCACACTGTCATGAATGCTGCAAGATCCGGCATAGCTTATAATAATCAAGGTCAAAGAAATTACTTTGCAAGTCATGAAAATGATTAAAAACATCCAATAACAAAGGGGACTTCATCCAGATTACTAACAGCCACTAGCAAAGACGGGCAAGAGCAAACAAAAACAGGCAGGGTGCAACTTCTCTGAATAAACACACCTGTACTCTACCTTCCTTATTTATTTACAAACTTCATCATTCGGTAACATCACAAATCAGCATGGATCGTTTTTGTATACTGTGTATTGCATTTGTTAGAATAGTATTCATCAGTAACATTAGTCATTGCTGGATACGCCCGGATGTCTCACCCCCACCTATCCTGAATCTAACACAGGGCCAGACTGATTGGGACCTGCTCCAAATCCCACTCAGTGAAGAAACACAGCTGGTGACGAGTACAAGGAATCTGGAAAAAATGAAGTCTGCCGCTGAAGCTCACATGATTATGAATAATTCCAGTGCAGTTTAGACTAGGGTGTTTCCTTTGTGACACAAGTTTACATACATAAACAAATAAGTTAAAAAGATGAACTGCAATAGATACACTACACTACAGTGATGGCCAAAAGTTCAGCATCACCTAGAATTGTAGGATTAAGATATAATGAAATGAAATAAACTACAAAATGATGTCGCAAAAGTCTACCAGAAGCCAGTACAGTATTTCATGTTAGATTTCAAAATGTCACATTTTTTTTATTCTTTGTCAGTGTTACCTTAAGTATATGGAAAACTACAAAGTGGTATGTAACTCAATATGTTAAGGTAACATTATTCAGCAGGTTTCGACTTTATGAAGCAAAATTAGTCAATTCTATAGGGTGATGCAATGCTTTTGGCCATAGGTGTGTCAGTGAGTTATTTGCTAGCTTTCCTGTACTGGATTAGTCCGTGTAGGTAATGTCTCACTGTAGCTAAAGTAAATGACACACAGAAACCAAGGGGAGAAACAACACATTAAAATGAGTATGCAGAACTAAGCTGGGACCAAATCAAAACTTTGACAACTCGCTAATCGCACTTAACAAAACTGTACTTAATAGCGTTCTTTTTTTTCTTATTTCTTCTACTCATAAAAAGAAAATGCTATTAAATACAGTTTTGTTATGTGCGATTAGCGGGTTGTCGAAGTTTTGATTTGATCCCAGCCCTAGAGTCAAATGTACACAAATATCCTGTGAACTACAACACAGCTTGAGTACGCAAAGCTACACATGTAACAATGACTATTCTGACTCCTATGTTTTTCAATAGTGGTTAAATAGATTATTATTATCAGTACTGCACTGATACTGACCTGGTATTGTAAAGCTCAAGTCACACTTACCATTCTTTCAGCTGCGAGTATGATGTTGTTAATAGATTACAGACAAACTTCACCTGCTGAGAAACGAAGGCTGTATTAACTTTGCAAACTAGTGTGGTTAAAAGCGCAAAGCCGGTTGATGGAACAGCTTGTAGCGTTCGCTTCATTGTTGTCCAGTTTGAACACAATACAAAGAACGTGTTATAAACAGACTTTAGAAATTCAGAAATATATTTGTGTACTGTACATTTGATGATGATTTTGTTCCCGTTAACTATACTGTACAACTTTTTTACACCCAGGAAAGGTGCCCTATTACAAAAAACATCATGCACTTTTCTACAATTATTAAAACCAACACCAAATACGTCAACTACCTGCTCGCGGACTGAATTAAATTAAATGTAAATTCGTGTTACATATACTTACAAAATATAGCGCTGGTACTGGTGGTCTGTGTACGCCTTAGGAGCAAGATATCCTCGAGCTACTAGCTGCAGAGTAGTTAGAAAAAAGTAAACTTCTGTGTATTTCAAGTGCTGCCACACCCTGTAAAACCCCGTGTGCAAAAGAAATAATGAATTGTGGGAAGGGTTGTTTTCTGTAATGTGTATTCGAGGTAGAACATCAGCCTCTAATTAATATGACAAATGCATCAGGTAGCCTACTATTTACATGTATATATCAACACCAGTTAAACCTTATTTCTGTTTCAGGGTTTTTATTGCGTTTTAAATCCAAATATATTGTACTTGTTTTTACAATGGGCGTGCTTAAAATTGAATTCGTCCTGCAAAGCAAATTATATTTTATTTCCATGTAAGAAAATGATTTTGCATAAGATGTGATCTATGAAATTTTAAAATAGTAAATCTGAGGGCCAATACGTTTGTCATGAACGAATACTTTAAATGAAGCATGTCGTTTTGTTTTTTTGTTGTTTTTTTTTTGGGGGGGGGTATATATGCAGATTATTTGTTAAATGACTGGAAATTGTTTGGTTTTTCTTTTTGTTTTATTAAAAATGAGATAAACTTTATTAAATGATTGTCCTTAATCTCTTCTTTTGAATTATGGTAGGCTATAAATAATAAGCGTAGGGTGTCAATACTTGTGTCTGCCGCTGTATCCGGCTCAAAGGAGTTCCGAACATAATACATGATTTTCCCTTATTGTTTTGGGTGCATTCTGCATATTCTCTTAGATTTCAACAATGATTGATCAGGGGAGTGACGTTGTAAATTAGATTTATGTAATGAAAGGATTGCCCTGCCAGACAGCAGCCACAAGTAGCAATTTTAGGACATACTGTACCATGGCGCTCACACTACTAGCTCGCTGTGGAACTACACTTTATTGAATGGATTTCTCAAGTAAAACATTCCACACACATATACACATATAGAGCTGAAATGGAGGTATAACTGCAGTATACAAAAATGTTTTGATTGGGATATGCTGTATTGTGGTTTGTTCTTTTTTTCTGCTATGTACTGTACAGTGCTTTGCGATACTTTTGTATGAAAAGCGCTATATAAATGCAATAAATAATAATAATATACAGAGGTTTAAATAATTACAAAACAAAATCATTTATTTAATGACGTGTAACCCAAAGTTATGTGGGTGAAAAATAACAGTAACAGAGGCAAGGTCAAGTTTAAAAACAAGCGCAGTTTATTTAGGGTAGGCTGAGGTAAAAAAAGCCCTTGCCAAAAAAATATCCCTACACACACATATAGAGTTTAATCACAAACTGTGGCATTCCCCATCGGCTCACCCCCCAGACACTCCGGACCACATACAAAGAAGTATTTATTTCCTTTAACTATTTACACTGTACCAGCCCATTCTAATGGCATACCGGAAGGCTTGCAACTACTTTAGCTCTGCCCTGATTAACCTAGAGCCCCCTGTATATCATTACCTTATCCCGCCCACACGAGAGTCAACCTCCTATCATAACCCCAAATTAAACCCACTAAAAACAGCCATGGGACCCCCACTTGTCAATCAAGACCCCATAACGTACTATAGGCAGTCCCCAAAACATTGGTGTGTGTCAATGTAGAACCACCCTTATCCTGTTTCCCCTTTCACCCCAATGGGGGTGAAAGTACGTTACACTGCACCCCTCTCCCTGAATGTGCTAAAATTACATCCCTAACCAGAGCGGCAGTCCCCAAAATAAACCACCCTGTGAGTCCCGTACCCACCTGGTCCTAACACTCCCCCTAGCCTAACTATTTACAATGACTTCCCGCAACTCCCAAAGTCCTTGACAGCTGAGGCTGTCAGCATCGTCCTGGGCAAATGTGGCGATTAGAGGACCCAGCCGACAGCAGAATGGGCAGTCCTTGTGGGCCCTTGTGGCACTCAATCGTCTGTGTGGAGCAGCAGGAACCCTCGCTGGTTGCGGCTCCCCCACTGGAGAGTGGTGCCACTCCTCTGCTGTGAGCAGCATGTCAGGTTCTTCAGCCTCCTCCCCTGGAGCAGCTGCTCGTACACTCCAGGAGGGGTCACAGGGGCTGAAAGAGTAGCCCTGGGAGAAAGAGGAACAGTGACAGGCTCCTGGAAAAGGACAGGCAGGGGGGTATTCCCTCTCAGACAGGGGCACCTGGGTCTCATTCTCTTCAGGCTCTCCAGGATGATAGGGTGCCAGCCGGTCCTGATGAAGGATGACCTTCCGCCGTCTTCCCTTAAGCTACACCCAGTACACAACGTCTGAGAGCCTTTCCAGCACGGTACAGGGGCCCTCCCAGGTGCTGGTGAGCTTTGGGCTCCTGCCCCTGATCCTGCGTGGGGAGTAGACCCACACCTTGTTTCCTGGTTCAAAATGGGTCTCTCAGGCACGGATGTTGTACTGCTGCTTCTGCCAGTTATACTCCCCTCTTACGTGGCGGCCGGCAAACCGATGGATTTTATCCATGCCGTCCTGCAGTTGGTGTACGTATTTGGCCCATTGTCGTTTTCATCCCCAGTTGGTAACCATAAAGCAGCTCCGTGGGGGTCCTGAGCTCCCTGCCGAACATGATAGCAGCTGGGGTGCACCCTGTGGTCTGGTGGACTGCTGTCCTATATGCTATGAGCAGGAGAGGGAGGTGGGTGTCCCAGTCACACTTGTGCTGCTCCACAAACAAAGACAGCTGAACTTGCAGTTGTATCGCTCCACCATTCCATATGGAGCTCACTTGGGACTCTAAATTAGGAGAAGAACTGTCCCATGACAACCTCCACCACCGCTACAGCCTTTTGGTAGGGTAGGGCATAGGCTTCAGGCCACTTGGAGAAATAGTCCATGACGATTAATATAAATTGGTTGCCACTCTCCGTTGTTGGCAGGGGTCGATGGCGACCCTCTCCATGGGCTCACTGACATTATACTGGTGCATTGGGGTTCGCGCTCTGTGCAGGCATCACAGCAATGGCACCAGCTCTCCACATCCCTCCTGCAGCGGACTCAATAAAACCATTGGCACACCCGGAGCAGAGTCTTGGTAATGCCAAAGTGGCCAGCTGTGGACAGGTCGTGTGCAACTCTCAAGATAGAGGACTGGATGGCACTGGGTACCACCAACTGCCACATGGTGCGGTCTCCTGCTGGCATCTGCCACTTTCGGTATAACACACCTTCCTTCATTTCCAGGCGGTCCCATTGAGCCCATAGCGCCTTCACCAGTGCTCCGTGTAGGGCAACCTCTTCCCAAGTAGGCCGTTGGTCTGCTCGCGTCCACCTCAGCAGGGGTGCAATGTCCTCATCTTCGTTCTGCAGTTTGGCGCTGCTCCCATGTCCACTCTTCTGGTTCCAGTGCTCCCACGTCCACTCTTCTGGTTCCAGTGCTCCCATGTCCACTCTTCTGGTTCCAGTGCTCCCATGTCCACTCTTCTGGTTCCAGCTGCTCCCACGTCCACTCTTCTAGTTCCAGTGCTCCCATGTCCACTCTTCTGGTTCCAGTGCTCCCACGTCCACTCTTCTGGTTCCAGTGCTCCCATGTCCACTCTTCTAGTTCCAGTGCTCCCATGTCCACTCTTCTAGTTCCAGTGCTCCCACGTCCACTCTTCTGGTTCCAGTGCTCCCATGTCCACTCTTCTAGTTCCAGTGCTCCCACGTCCATTCTTATGGTTCCAGCTGCTCCCACGTCCACTCTTCTAGTTCCAGTGCTCCCACGTCCACTCTTCTGGTTCCAGCTGCTCCCATGTCCACTCTTCTAGTTCCAGTGCTCCCATGTCCACTCTTCTGGTTCCAGTGCTCCCATGTCCACTCTTCTGGTTCCAGATGCTCCCACGTCCACTCTTCTGTTTCCAGCCTCTCCCATGTCCACTCTTCTAGTTCCAGTGCTCCCATGTCCACTCTTCTGGTTCCAGCTGCTCCCACGTCCACTCTTCTGGTTCCAGCTGCTCCCATGTCCACTCTTCTGGTTCCAGCTGCTCCCATGTCCACTCTTCTGGTTCCAGCTGCTCCCACGTCCATTCTTATGGTTCCAGCTGCTCCCACGTCCACTCTTCTGGTTCCAGCTGCTCCCATGTCCACTCTTCTGGTTCCAGCTGCTCCCATGTCCACTCTTCTAGTTCCAGTGCTCCCACGTCCACTCTTCTGGTTCCAGTGCTCCCACGTCCACTCTTCTGGTTCCAGCTGCTCCCATGTCCACTCTTCTGGTTCCAGCTGCTCCCACGTCCACTCTTCTGGTTCCAGTGCTCCCACGTCCACTCTTCTGGTTCCAGTGCTCCCATGTCCACTCTTCTAGTTCCAGTGCTCCCATGTCCACTCTTCTGGTTCCAGCTGCTCCCACGTCCACTCTTCTGGTTCCAGCTGCTCCCATGTCCACTCTTCTGGTTCCAGCTGCTCCCATGTCCACTCTTCTGGTTCCAGTGCTCCCATGTCCACTCTTCTGGTTCCAGCTGCTCCCATGTCCACTCTTCTGGTTCCACCTGCTCCCATGTCCACTCTTCTGGTTCCAGCTGCTCCCATGTCCACTCTTCTGGTTCCAGCCTCTCCCACGTCCACTCTTCTGGTTCCAGCTGCTCCCATGTCCACTCTTCTGGTTCCAGCTGCTCCCACGTCCACTCTTCTGGTTCCAGTGCTCCCACGTCCACTCTTCTGGTTCCAGCTGCTCCCATGTCCACTCTTCTGGTTCCAGCTGCTCCCATGTCCACTCTTCTGGTTCCAGTGCTCCCATGTCCACTCTTCTGGTTCCAGTGCTCCCATGTCCACTCTTCTGGTTCCAGCTGCTCCCATGTCCACTCTTCTGGTTCCAGTGCTCCCATGTCCACTCTTCTGGTTCCAGTGCTCCCACGTCCACTCTTCTGGTTCCAGTGCTCCCATGTCCACTCTTCTGGTTCCAGTGCTCCCACGTCCACTCTTCTGGTTCCAGTGCTCCCACGTCCACTCTTCTGGTTCCAGTGCTCCCATGTCCACTCTTCTGGTTCCAGTGCTCCCACGTCCACTCTTCTGGTTCCAGCTGCTCCCATGTCCACTCTTCTGGTTCCAGCTGCTCCCATATCCACTCTTCTAGTTCCAGCTGCTCCCATGTCCACTCTTCTGGTTCCAGCTGCTCCCACGTCCACTCTTCTGGTTCCAGTGCTCCCACGTCCACTCTTCTGGTTCCAGCTGCTCCCATGTCCACTCTTCTGGTTCCAGCTGCTCCCATGTCCACTCTTCTGGTTCCAGTGCTCCCATGTCCACTCTTCTGGTTCCAGTGCTCCCATGTCCACTCTTCTGGTTCCAGCTGCTCCCATGTCCACTCTTCTAGTTCCAGTGCTCCCATGTCCACTCTTCTGGTTCCAGTGCTCCCACGTCCACTCTTCTGGTTCCAGTGCTCCCATGTCCACTCTTCTGGTTCCAGTGCTCCCACGTCCACTCTTCTGGTTCCAGCTGCTCCCACGTCCACTCTTCTAGTTCCAGTGCTCCCATGTCCACTCTTCTGGTTCCAGTGCTCCCATGTCCACTCTTCTGGTTCCAGTGCTCCCACGTCCACTCTTCTGGTTCCAGCTGCTCCCATGTCCACTCTTCTGGTTCCAGCCTCTCCCATGTCCACTCTTCTGGTTCCAGCTGCTCCCACATCCACTCTTCTGGTTCCAGCTGCTCCCATGTTCACGCTTCTGATTCCCGCTCTGTTGTCTCCCGGATGGCATGGACCGACAAGCCTCACTTTCTCTCTTCTCCCTTCGGTGACAGTATTTGCACTCTGCCTCCAGGCAGGGTCGCCAAGACAAAGCATCAGCATTGCCGTGGTGACGACCTGGGCAATGCAGCACTTGGAAGTCGTATTGCTGTAGCTTCTCCAGCCATCGAGCCATCTGGCCCTCCGGGTTACGAAGGCTCATCAGCCACTGGAGTCAGGCCTGGTTTGTCCTTGCCATGAAGGGTTGCCCATACAGATAGGGGTGGAAATGCTCCACCACCTTCACCAGAGCCAGAAGCTCCCACCTCGTCACTCAGTAATTGCGCTCTGGCTTCTTGAGGGTCTGACTGTAGAAAGCCACCACTTTTTCCCCTTTTTCGGTCTCCTGGTAGAACACTGCCCCCACTCCCTGGTCCCTGGCATCGCTGTCTAAGATGAAGGTGTAGCCTGGGATGGGGTAGGCTAACACTGGGGTAGTGCAGAGGGCTTGCTTTAAGGACTCGAAGGCCTTCTTGCACTCCTCCTGATGCTGGCTCCGTCTCCACCTGCCAGTACCTGCTCTTCAAGCCTAGTGTGGAGAACCACTGGGACCTGGCTAAAGCATCCAGGGTGTCGTGACCTCATTAAGGCGGCTGTAATCAACACAAAACCACTTGGTGCCATCCTTCTTGTCTGCCAACACCACCGGGGACGCCCATGGGCTGTCCGAAGGCTCTATTACTCCTGTCTCCCGCATCTCCCATATGAGACACTCGGCCTCCTCTCAGCGGGCCCAGGGCATGCAGCATGGGGGCTGTCGAATGCGGGTGGAGTGGCCGGTGTCGATGCTGTGCTGCATCTAATCTGTGCGCCCGTTGTCATCCTTCCCTTGGGGAAAGGAAAGGTATCCAGCAGACAGTGCATGACTCTCTGCTCCTCCTCATCCAGGCAGCGACTTCCCCGGTGGCACATCTCAAGCATTCCGTGTCATGTGCCCGGAGGCGCTCGGCTGCAGCAGCTCCCGTTGTTGCCTCACCAGTCCAACATTGAACTGCTGACCCCGAGGCCCCAAGATCAGCCTGTCCTGGCTAAGATACAGGCAGCTTCGGGTGGCATGCAGGAAGTCAAGGCCCAGGATCAGCTCATCCTCCACTTCAGCGATCCAGGCCTCATGCCAAATGAACATCTTCCCCAGCTCAAACTTCAAGGTCGCAGCTCCCAGTACTGAAGCTGGTTCACTGGTTGCCGTCAACAGCTCACCATCCACCGGCCGGAGCTTCTTCCTCCATCCTTGCCCTCCCCTGTCCAGGACATCAGCCCTCACAATGGTCACCGAGGTGCCGGTGTTGATGAGACCTTGGCAGTATGTGTCTTCCACACAGCACCCAAAGCAGAGATGGCGCGCCCGTCCCAGCTGGCAGACCACTAAAGTCGCCCCCCTACTGGTATGGCCCCAGGGTGAGGTCGGCTCCAGGGATGTCTTGGCGTGCCATCTTGCATTCCTTGGGGATGGGTCTGGCCTGAACCCGCTGTATCTGGCTCCATTTTGGGCCACTGCCACCTGAAGGTGCTGCCACTATCATTGACCCACAGGGCTTTCTCTTTTGCCTTGTCCTGTTTGTGGTCTTCAAACCAGGTTTGGATGCTTTATTTCTATAATATAATATTATTGCTATCATGATGAGTCAAAGAGAAATGTAGGATGTTGCCACAGCAGGTGGAAAACGGAAGAAATTAAACAGAGCGAGGCCACAAGGAGGGATTCACGTGTGAAGAAGCTATTAATATTGCTGATGTCCAGGTACAATTATTTATACATGCTGAAAAAAAAGGTACCATAGATTTGAAAACGAGATTTAGGCTCATGTATTGAGCTGTGCTATGCTGTGTGTTTTCATGTGTAGGGCTGTGCTGTGTGTTTTCATGTGTAGGGCTGTGCTGTGTGTTTTCATGTGTAAGGCTGTGCTGTGTGTTTTCATGTGTAGGGCTGTGCTGTGTGTTTTCATGTGTAAGGCTGTGCTGTGTGTTTTCATGTGTAGGGCTGTGCTGTGTGTTTTCATGTGTAGGGCTGTGCTGTGTGTTTTCAGGTTTAGACTCATGTGTTGGACTGTGCTGTGTGTTTTCATGTGTAGGGCTGTGCTGTGTGTTTTCATGTGTAAGGCTGTGCTGTGTGTTTTCATGTGTAGGGCTGTGCTGTGTGTTTTCATGTGTAGGGCTGTGCTGTGTGTTTTCATGTGTAGGGCTGTGCTGTGTGTTTTCATGTGTAGGGCTGTGCTGTGTGTTTTCATGTGTAAGGCTGTGCTGTGTGTTTTCATGTGTAGGGCTGTGCTGTGTGTTTTCATGTGTAAGGCTGTGCTGTGTGTTTTCATGTGTAGGGCTGTGCTGTGTGTTTTCATGTGTAGGGCTGTGCTGTGTGTTTTCATGTGTAGGGCTGTGCTGTGTGTTTTCATGTGTAAGGCTGTGCTGTGTGTTTTCATGTGTAAGGCTGTGCTGTGTGTTTTCATGTGTAGGGCTGTGCTGTGTGTTTTCATGTGTATGGCTGTGCTGTGTGTTTTCAGGTTTAGGCTCATGTGTAGGGCTGTGCTGTGTGTTTTCATGTGTAGGGCTGTGCTGTGTGTTTTCATGTGTAAGACTGTGCTGTGTGTTTTCATTTGTAAGGCTGTGTTGTGTGTTTTCATGTGTAGGGCTGTGCTGTGTGTTTTCAGGTTTAGGCTCATGTGTAGGGCTGTGTTGTGTGTTTTCATGTGTAGGGCTGTGCTGTGTGTTTTCAGGTTTAGACTCATGTGTTGGGCTGTGCTGTGTGTTTTCATGTGTAGGGCTGTGCTGTGTGTTTTCATGTGTAGGGCTGTGCTGTGTGTTTTCATGTGTAAGGCTGTGCTGTGTGTTTTCATGTGTAAGGCTGTGCTGTGTGTTTTCATGTGTAGGGCTGTGCTGTGTGTTTTCATGTGTAGGGCTGTGCTGTGTGTTTTCATTTGTAAGGCTGTGCTGTGTGTTTTCATGTGTAAGGCTGTGCTGTGTGTTTTCATGTGTATGGCTGTGCTGTGTGTTTTCATGTGTAGGGCTGTGCTGTGTGTTTTCAGGTTTAGGCTCATGTGTAGGGCTGTGCTGTGTGTTTTCATGTGTAGGGCTGTGCTGTGTGTTTTCATGTGTAGGGCTGTGCTGTGTGTTTTCATGTGTAAGGCTGTGCTGTGTGTTTTCATTTGTAAGGCTGTGTTGTGTGTTTTCATGTGTAGGGCTGTGCTGTGTGTTTTCAGGTTTAGGCTCATGTGTAGGGCTGTGCTGTGTGTTTTCATGTGTAGGGCTGTGCTGTGTGTTTTCAGGTTTAGACTCATGTGTTGGGCTGTGCTGTGTGTTTTCATGTGTAGGGCTGTGTTGTGTGTTTTCATGTGTAGGGCTGTGCTGTGTGTTTTCATGTGTAAGGCTGTGCTGTGTGTTTTCATGTGTAAGGCTGTGCTGTGTGTTTTCATGTGTAGGGCTGTGCTGTGTGTTTTCATGTGTAGGGCTGTGCTGTGTGTTTTCATGTGTAGGGCTGTGCTGTGTGTTTTCATGTGTAGGGCTGTGCTGTGTGTTTTCATTTGTAAGGCTGTGCTGTGTGTTTTCATGTGTAGGGCTGTGCTGTGTGTTTTCATGTGTAGGGCTGTGCTGTGTATTTTCATTTGTAAGGCTGTGCTGTGTGTTTTCATGTGTAAGGCTGTGCTGTGTGTTTTCATGTGTATGGCTGTGCTGTGAGTTTTCATGTGTAGGGCTGTGCTGTGTGTTTTCAGGTTTAGGCTCATGTGTAGGGCTGTGCTGTGTGTTTTCATGTGTATGGCTGTGCTGTGTGTTTTCATGTGTATGGCTGTGCTGTGTGTTTTCAGGTTTAGGCTCATGTGTAGGGCTGTGCTGTGTGTTTTCATGTGTAGGGCTGTGCTGTGTGTTTTCATGTGTAAGGCTGTGCTGTGTGTTTTCATTTGTAAGGCTGTGTTGTGTGTTTTCATGTGTAGGGCTGTGCTGTGTGTTTTCAGGTTTAGGCTCATGTGTAGGTCTGTGTTGTGTGTTTTCATGTGTAGGGCTGTGCTGTGTGTTTTCATGTGTAGGGCTGTGCTGTGTGTTTTCAGGTTTAGGCTCATGTGTAGGGCTGTGCTGTGTGTTTTCATGTGTAGGGCTGTGCTGTGTGTTTTCATGTGTAAGGCTGTGCTGTGTGTTTTCATTTGTAAGGCTGTGCTGTGTGTTTTCATGTGTAGGGCTGTGCTGTGTGTTTTCATGTGTAGGGCTGTACTGTGTGTTTTCATGTGTAGGGCTGTGCTGTGTGTTTTCAGGTTTAGGCTCATGTGTAGGGCTGTGCTGTGTGTTTTCAGGTTTAGGCTCATGTGTAGGGCTGTGCTGTGTGTTTCAAGAGCTCCTGCAAGAGGCACAAGCCAGGAGCGTAGCGACAGCAGCGACGGCCATCAGTAAAACCCCTGGAGAGGGAGGTGCTGTCCAACCGACTGCCAGGGAGGGAGGAGCCACCAATGCTACAAGCACCAGCAGGCCATCCAGATAGACAAGGCATTCCTGGGAGGGGACGCCAACCAGAACCTTCTCCATGAAATGTTCGAAGGTCGCTTGGGCATTGCACAGCTCGAACAACATCACTTGGAACTGCCAGTCCCTTGCCCCTCAAAAAGGCTTTGCAAGCCCGAACGGCATCACTTGGAACTACCAGTCCCTTGCCCCTCAAAAAGGCGTTGCATGCCAGAATGGCATCACTCGGAACTGCCAGTGCCCTGCCCCTCAAAAAGGCTTTGCAAGCCCGAACGACATCACTCGGAACTGCCAGTCCCTTGTCCCACGAAAATGCGGTCTTGGGTCTTGCCGCTGATGAAAGATCTGCCTGCAAGTAGCCACTCTTGAGGTCCAGCGACGAGAACCACATAGACCCTGCTACCAGGTCCAGGGACATCGATGCAGTGGAGGGGGTAGGAGTCAGTACCTTTTCAACAGCCTCCTGTCTTGCCAGGGGTAGGCAGCGAGGTGGCAGCTTGATGGGTGTGGCCTCCCCTGTCTCGATGTGATGCTGTACCAGGTGAGTCTGAGCTGCTCCTTCTGAGCTGTTGGTGAAGCTGTCTGGGATGATGATGGCCGGGCCCTCCTGGAAGTGTAGGGTCCCTGTCCAGAGGTCCAGCTGGCTGCCGGTGCTTCTCAAGTAGTCCAGGCAGAGGATGCAGGTGTCCTGTACTGCAGCTACCCACACGGGGCGGTTTACTGTCCAGCCGCCCACCTGGATCACCATGGTCCCTCTTCTCTGCATGGACGCCAGCTCCCCGGTGACTGTGCAGTGCTGCACCATTGTTGGCTTGAGCTGGACTCGCCTCTGGATCACGTCCGGTTGCACCAGCGTCACCGTCGATCCCGTGTCAACCAAGGCTGGGCATGGAACCCCCTCCACTCAGACCGGGACATGGCAGAAAAGATCCTCGAGGAGATTCAGAAGCATTTAAACTAGAAAGGAAGGGGGGAGAAATCAACAAAAATACAGAAGGGAGACAACATCAAAACAAGGGCAACAACTCAGGTAAGATAGCCATTAAATGTATGTATCTAAATTCTAGAAGTCTCAAAAACAAAATGTTAGAACTTGAAGTTACTGCACTAACAAGTAACTACGGTGTGATAGGTGTTACAGAAACTTGGTTATCCGAGAGTGATGGAGACAAATATAATATTAGTGGGTATACACTGTATAGGAAAGGCAGGCAGGACAGAAGAGGCGGAGGGGTAGCGCTATACATCAAAAATAGTCTTGAAGCCCAGGTGTTAAACCTGCAATAAAAAAACAATGTAGAATCAATATGGGTCAGAATAATGGACAAAAATTCAAAGGGCATAATAATAGGGGAATGCTATGGACCGCAAAATTCAGACACCAAGCCGAATAATCAGTTATAAAAGGACATTAGAAATGCGTGTAGCAAAGGAGAAGCCATACTAATGGGGGATTTCAACTTCCCCAGTATAAAATGGGAAAACCCGGTGGGGAGCATGACAGATGAAATTGAAATGGTGGAAATCACAAATGACTGCTTCCTAACGCAATTTGTCAAGGCACCGACTAGAGGGGAGGCATGCCTTGATTTAGTCTTTTCAAATAACAAAGACAGAATAACTAAAACAGATGTCAGAGAACCATTGGCAAACTCAGACCACAACATGGTCTCATTTGAAGTGCTTTTTAAAACTCAAAAAGTAATGACTAAAGCTAAGGTTTACAATTTTAAAAAGGCAAACTATGAAGGTATGAAACAGAGACAAACAGAAGTAGATTGGAGTAAAATAGAGAACACATCTACAGAATAAGCATGGCTATCTTTAAAAAATGTACTACAAGAGGTGCAAACCAATTACATCCCAAAAGTAGACAAATCTAAATCTAAAACAAACTGGCCAAAATGGTTTAATAGATCAATTAAAAAAACATATCCAGAGAAAAAAGGCACTTCACAGAATGTTTAAAAGGGACCAAGAACAAAGTACACAGAAAGAGTACTTGGAACTACAAACACAAGTCAAAAAGGAAGCTAGAAAGGCCAAGAGAGAGATTAACACTGCCAAGGGGGCTAAAACCAATTCCAAAAAGTTTTTTTCCAATATTACATCAGCAAAAGAACATTTAAGGAGGAAGTAAAATGTCTCAGAGATACAAATGGCAAAATCATAGATGTAGAGAAAAAAATAGCAAATATATTAAATGATTACTTTCACAAGTTTTTACAAAGGAACATATGGACAACATGCCCCACATGTTGACCTGTTCCTATCCAGTTTTAAATAACTTTAAAATTACAGAGGCAGAAGTGTTAAAAGGATTAGGAGCTCCCAAAATAAAAAAATCCCCAGGGCCGGATGGGATCCTCCCAATAGAAATGAAAGAAGTTATTTACAAACCGCTAACCAAGATTGTGACACAGTCTCTTGAGACAGGGGTTGTACTGACAGACTGGAGAATTGCAAGTGTAATACCGATCCACAAAAAGGGAGACAAAACTGAACCAGGTAACTACAGACCAATAAGTCTGACTTCCATTATATGTAATCTGATGAAAACTATAATAAGATCCAAAATGGAAAATAACCTGTATGGTAACAATATCCTGGGAGACAGTCAGCATGGTTTTAGGAAAGGGAGATCGTGTTTAACTAATCTGCTTGACTTTTTTGAGGATGCAGCATTGACAGTGGATAATTGCAAAGCATACAACATGGTTTATTTAGATTTCCAGAAAGCTTTTGTCAAAGTCCTTCATAAAAGATGCATTCTCAAACTATACACAGTAGGGATTCAAGGAAGTACATGCACATGGATTAGGAAGTGGTTAACATGTAGAAAACAGAAAGTACTGATTAGAGGAGAGACCTCAAAATGGAGCAATGTAACCAGTGGAGTACCACAGGGATCAGTATTAGGTCCTCTGCTATTCCTAATCTACATTAATGACTTAGATTCTGGTATAGTAAGCAAACTTTTTTTATTTTGCAAAGAACACAAAAATACGAGGAGAGGCAAACACTGTTGCATCATTCAAAATGATCTAGACAGCATTCAGAACAGGGCAGACACATGGCAAATTACTTTTAATAGAGAAAAGTGTAAGGTACTGCACGCAGGCAATAAAAATGTGCATTATAAATACCATATGGGAGATACTGAAACTGAAGAAGTAATCTATGAAAAAGATCTTGGTTTAGGTTGACTTAGAAGTGTCTTCCTCTAGACAATGTGGGGGAGCTATAAAAAACGCCAACAAAATGCTCGGATACATAGTGAAAAGTGTTGAAATCAAATCAAGGGAAGTAATGTTACAACTTTACAATGCATTAGTAAGACCTCATCTAGAATATTGTGTTCAGTTCTGGACACCTCACTACAAAAAGGATATTGCTGCTCTAGAAAGAGTGCAAAGAAGAGCGACCAGAATTATTCTGGGTTTAAAAGGCATGTCGTATGCTGACAGGCTAAAAGAATTGAATCTATTCAGAATTTATTGAACAAAGAAGACTACATGGCGATCTGATTCAAGCATTCAAAATTCTAAAAGGTATTGACAGTGTCAACCCAGGGGACTTTTTCGACCTGAAAAAAGAAACAAGGACCAGGGTTCACAAATGGAGATTAGATAAATGAGCATTCAGAACAGAAAATAGGAGGCACTTTTTTACACAGAGAATTGTTGGAGTCTGGAACCAACTCCCCAGTAATGTTGTTGAAGCTGACACCCTGGGATCCTTCAAGAAGCTGCTTGATGAGATTCTGGGAACAATAAGCTACTAACGACCAAACGAGCAAGATGTCCCCTGTTGGAACTGTGGTGCTGTCAGCTACTACTGGGGGGCTCTACAGTGTTTGGTCGTTGACAGGCAGGTTGGGAATTCGGCAGGGGGTCCATGCTGTCCCACGCCATTTCCCAAGGGCTGGTGCAGCGTGTGCAACGAGTTGGAAATGGAAAGCCTCCTAGTCGATCTTGCCGTTGAATTTGGAAGGCTTTATATGGGTCCCCCCTCCGCTTGCCAGCGGTACCCCAGACAGACTCCCTCTTCTCCCGCTGCTCTTCACGTCTACCGTCTCCATCCCCACACTGATCCTTGCCTCCATTTCCATGAACACCTGCTGCAGTGAACCTCTGACGCTGGGTCACAGAACAACCTTCCTGATTGTGGTTACAGCAGACCCAGGGTTGTTACACTAGATTTAAAAGTAGGCCTACTGTGCTTTTTATTGAAAATATGGTTGTAAGTGAAGTTTCAAAAAGTATACATTGCAACTTAAAATATGCATGTCCCATTCTGATCACAGGCATTTTTAAACCGCATAAGCACAGCGTCCTCAACATCAGGTATTGAGCAAATTGGAAACACTGATGACCTGCATCCAGAGTTTGCTGTTCATAGGCCTGTTTTGTATCCAGGTTTTTCAGAATATGTTTGTGGGAATGTTGAAATCTGCAGCAACCTTTTATTTTTCTTATACTGTCAGGCGGTAGATTTCTCTACCGCTTTTGCCATGTACACTTTCGTCTGCAAGGATAATGCACGTTTTTTGCACTGGTCACTCATTTCTGTGCTTCATGGAAACATCGATGCGTGATTGCTATGGTAACTCCATCAATACTAACGTTATAGTGCAGACAAGTAATTCTACTTGATGGGTCATTTTGTATTTTTCTTGCTGGTGCAGTATCATTTATTATGCTTGTATTTCGTTCAGACATTTTAAAGCGCCTGCACCTTGAAATTTCACTGATTGCTATTTATATGGCATATTGAGTCAGGTTTGAAGAGGATACAATCACCTGCCTGAGGACTTCATCAATGTCACACAAAACCAGTGACTGTACTTCCTAGATCTCAGCTCTCTGCTAAAACTATTGAAGGTGTTGTCTTTGTTTTGTGGAGGCAGATATACATTGTGTTTCTATATATGTCAAATCTGTATATACGTACATGCAACACTTTCATTTCATCGTATAATGCAGAGAACCACTCGTCCTATGATGAAAAAAACTTTGTACAACGTATTCATCTTATCTTAATTAGGGCTTCTGTTTTCTGTGACAACTGTATTCCATTTTGTGGAAGTTTAGATACTTTTGTAGCGAGCCTGAAGTCTGTGTTTTTCATGTCAAGACAAGCATGTCATTATGACATTCATCCCCTGCAATCACTGTAAAGCTATACAGACACACAAACATGGTCTCCCCCATACACTCTGAGACTCCTAATAACCTAGTAACCCTCTGAGCATTAGAATCTGGTGGACAATGAAAGTGTCTATATTTGTGCATGTGTACACAGTACATTTTACATGTTGCTGATAGCTCTAATTTTGTTAATTTACAGCCATGACAGAGGTTGAATGTTACTAATGTGCTTGTTTGCTAAGCAAAATGATTTGAATTTACCACCTGCAGGAACAAATATATATTGCTAGGAGAGAAAGAACATCCAAATTCATGCAAATAAAGCTGGCACTAAATCATTTGATTATTATGAGTCAGTCATTTTATTGTGAATTAGATGGCTAATTAAACATTGCACAAGGTGCATGTTTAATTCTTAAACATTTGTTTGAACAATGTAACATTACTTAATTTAACTTTGGAGTTAACTTTGCTTTTTTTGTTTTTAAAGTGCATTTTGCGATAATTCTCAAAACTCAATAAATGCCACAATGAAGAATAGAGTGCACAAGGACAGATGCTTTCAACTTTCACAGCATGCTGTGTCACATCAGGGATAGGCAATTGCTGCTGCACTAGAAAAACAACACCAAAAAACCCAGCTGTTTAAACAAGGCCAGTGCCATGCAAATTACCAACTGACAATTGTCAGACTAGCAGATAAAGGGTCATTTAGAATGTTCTGGATGTTCTGAGAAACAGATTACAAATTCAAATTGAATAAATGTTCTATTTAGCTCATACCCTTGTGGTAACATTGCTGCTTAATGCAGAACACTCTAAGTGTCATTCAATGTGTGTGCTAAGAACCATATTTTGGTGGTTCCCCATTGTCAGTGTTTTATATTTTACATTGCTCCAATCTTTGGAACACTCTTCCACTTAATATACCTACAGATGATAGATACTGAAGTACTTCCTGTCAAGCAAAGACCAGCCAAACTGAAAACTGCCTTTAGCCTGGCGTACAGTATGTCTGTTTTTAAAAACGAAAATGCATGTGTGCTATAATACGTGTTTCTTTTAAAACTGCACATTTGAGACCTGTGCGGCTAATGGAAGTGTAAAATGGGGACAATTTGTGGAAAAATTACTTCTAATATATTTAACACCCTATATAAACATGTACTGTGTGTGTGTGTGAGTGTGCGTGCGTGCGTGCGTGCGTGCGTGTGTGTGTGCGTCTGGTGAGGCCATATGAAAACAGTGTCTTTATTCTTTGGATATTCTGTATTGATGTTCGCTATGAAATGTGCTTCTTTTAAACCTGAACATATGGAATCTAAATAGTGTATAGAAGCACTCAATAGGTACAAAGGATGGAATTATTAGTTATAATCCCTTTAATGATACACATCCGCTTGAAGCACTGGGTGAGGTCTTTCCTTCTTATTTGACAGTGGAGGAGGAACTGCAATCTATTATTTCAGTTACACACATGTGACTAGAGATGTGGGGCGCTTCTACTTTGACAGACTGAGGGACTTTTATTTGTGAAATGTCGATTGCATAATTTTATCTCAACATTGTAAGCTAGGAAAGCCAACTAAGAAACAATAAACCCTTTTCTCTCACTGTCTGTCAGTATGGCCATATCTTACTATCGCTATTTAAAAGCACACCATTTCACAGACATAACTAAATAAACATATATGCTTGCAAAAATCTTAAAGTAATCAACTTGATAAATATTAGACTTCATTTAAAACTTTGTTTTAAAAGCTTGCTTTCATTTGAATGAGCATATGGACATTTATGATTAATGAATCTTTGGTGTACAAGGGAAACAACAGACACTTATTTTTTATTGATCATGAATTTTTCCTTGCTTATGAGCATCACTCCAACACTTTTGTTTAGGGGTTGGAATTTAATAGATATTGTTTTTCATGAGTTTATTGTGTTTAACATCTCCATTATTATTATTTCAATTTAGAGTGCCCAATTATTTTATCCCTGATTTTCTCCCCAATTTAGATTGTCCTTTTTTTTTTTTCCTCGAGCGCAGCAATTCCCCACACGGCTCAGGAGACCCGAAGGTTCAACGGGCATCCTCCGATCCCACGACCAAGCCAGCTTCCTCTTCTACACCCAGGAACTCGAGAGCGGATGTCAGCGAGCTACCGGCCTCTGGACGACAAAGGCCAGCCTTGCAGGTGTCTGCTTGCACTCACTGTGTCTCAGCCGTTGGGGAAACAGTTTTGGGTCTGTCTAAGGAGGGAACCACAGACCCAGCTGCCCAACCGTAGCCGAGGAGCTTCCTGCGCAGCACTGATAGACACAGCATCCTCCATCACAATCGTAAGACCAGACGTGCTGAAGGGAGCCAACACTGACTGAAGAAAGAGAACCCGACCCACCCTAGTGCAGCTGAGGAACGTCACGGATGGCTGATGGACGAACCCCCATGAGGTCTGGATTGCAGCCATGCAAGAGCCCTGCATCCTGGGACTGGATTTCTTGCAGCGAGTAGGAATCCTGCTTGACTTACAGTGAGGAAGCATTGCCATTCCGGACTGCAAACCTCGTGGAGCTACGCCACTCTCCTGACAGGAACTAGTCCCCCTTCTTCCATTGGACAGCTACCACTTCCTGTGTTTCCCCTGTCCTCCCGAACCTGGAAATCCCCCCCACCCCCTGCCTCCCGCTTGAACCAGCTGGACCGCTGGACCCCCCTCTCTTTCACTACTGCTTGGGCTACAGTGGAAGCAGTCTGGCGCAACAGCTGTGGGAGCCTGTGCACAGAGCAGTGTGCCAGGCTGTGGACACTGTTAGTCGAGTTTGAGAGCTCCTTTGCTGCACAGCCAGAAGAGACATGGCGCACACACCTGGTTCAGCACGAAATTGAAACAGGTGAGCAGTGCCCCATTCGCCAGAGACTGCGTCGACTTCCACTTGCCAGACAGGGGTTCGCAGACCACATCGTAAAAGAAATGCACGATGCACACATAATCAGTTCAAGGGCCAGGCACGTTTGAGCATCTTATGTTGTTTACCTTGATGACCTGCTGGTACACGCGGCCACGTTTGATGACGCACTGGCAAACCTGAGAGAGACTCCACGCAGCCGGTCTTAAACTGCACCCTGGGAAGTGTAGACTGATGCAGAGGGAAGTTGTCTTCTTGGGACACCGCGTGGGGAAAGATGGGATATGGACGGACCCAGAGAAAGAGAAAGCAGTACAGAGTGGCCGACTCCCACCGATCAATGGCAACTACAGGGTTTCATCAGGCTGGCTTCTTACTATCGCCGCTTTGTCCCCCAGTTCGCCACCATCAAGCTGTGCAAAAGTGCCTTCCGAGCTCTGAAGAAGGCTTCAACCTGCGCCCCCATCTTGATGCCGCCTGCAACCGGATCGCCCTTTCTCCTGGACATCAATGTGAGCGACCAGGGGCTGGCGGGGGAGAGCGCTTACTTCAGTCGGGCAGTCCTGTGTGGGAGACAGTTCACGCTGAGGACTGACCAGGCCTCCCTCCAATGGCTGGTTAATTTCAAGGAGCAGCTGCAGGAGTACTATTTCTAAATCCTGCACCGGGCTGGCAGCCACCACACAAATGCAGACGCGCTCTCCCGTCAACCTTGCCTGCTGAATGGCTGTGGACACTGCGAGCGCAGGGAGCAGCAACAGGAGGACGCAGCGCGAGCAACACAGACCGGGAGGGGGGGGGGCCGGGCTCCATCAGCTGGGAGTCCATGTAGAAGCATTCCGATTTCCGCCGACCCCCAGCCACTACACCTGCTCACAGGGGCGGCCAGCGTTTCCTGTCGGCTGCCTCCAGGACTCTCTGGCTTTGTGTGCACATTAAGTGTTGGGCCGGCCTCCCATCAACATGCTAATTAGCAGCAGGGGATGCTGGGAGTGGGAAATCTTGTGGGGAAAACTGCTTGTGATTGTTGTTGTGTTTCATTGTTAGTTATTGTAAAGAGCATGTATTGTGATGTATTACCTGTCATTGCTGAAACAGTTCCTCCTGTGCTGTTTGCTGTGTGAATGTCACTCTGAGAGGCACGGTGGTGCTCTGGGGTGGGGAGGGGCTGTCTGTGTGTGTGTATGAGTGAGTGTGTGGATGGTGCTAACTGCTTATTAGCTGCCTATTAAACTCCATTGTGTGATTCCTGTGCTTGCTACAATATGTATGTAGTTACAACATGTTGTATACTGTACTATTGGAGTAGTTTTATTAATGTGTATCTGTAATAAAACAAGATCAAATTAAATTTGTGAAAAATAAAACAAAAAAATTATAAAATATACAAATAATTTTCACGGGGCTCTAGCAAAATGTAAGAATCTAAAACATGCTATATTAAAAACCGGAGCAATACATCAACAGCTGCCCTCTTTCAATATGCCTGCAGGATATTGTAAACATCCGGTTCACACACAGTATAAACAAGCTGAGTGCTCTTGAAAACTGCACTATGAACACAAACAAACTCAGTCCTGAAAAAAATGGAAAAGGACAAAAAAAAAAAACTTTAGCTAGCATCCAAACAAACTCTGTCCCTTTGCACGCAGATAAGTGTGAACAGCAAACACAGTGATATTATTATTATTATTATTATTATTATTATTATTATTATTATTATTATTATTATTATTATTTATTTCTTAGCAGATGCCCTTATCCCTTTTGTAACAATTGTTACAAAATATCATAGACAAAGTATCACAGTACAAAGTATCACATTACAGATAAGAGCAGTTGTACAGTACAATAAAATCAGTAGCAAAATCAAATTCAAATAAGAGCAAAAAAATAGAGAATACAGTAAATTACATGTAAGAGTGGGTTCGACTAACAGCAGTTAACTTATAGTACAAATATTTTCTTAAACAAGTAAAGTCCAGTAAGAGCACATAGTAAGTACGATAAGTGGGTGAGAACGATTTCAAATATGTAGCAATTACAAAAAACGTGAATACAGATACCATAAAGATTAAAGTCAAATACAGGATACAGGAAGTAGTTAAGAGCAGTAATAGAATACGGCAAGGTGGCAACGTATGGAGGTTCAGTGCAAGTACAAGCTGATGCAAGTGCTGGTACAATAGGGTGCCATATAGTCCAGTATAGTCGAGAGTAGTGAGGTTTACAGATGCTGTCTGAACAGGTGTGTCTTGAGGGGGTGCTGGAAGGTGGTCAGGGACTGAACAGTCCTGATATCCATGGGTAGGTTGTTCCACCACTGAGGGGCAAGGGTGGAGATGGAGCGGGCTCTGGAGGTGGGGGAGCAGAGGGGGGGTACAGCTAATGTGCCGGTGGTGGAGGAGTGGAGTAGAGGGGGCGAGAGGGGGTGTAGAGAGAAATAATATAGGAGGGAGCAGAAAGGTCAGGACACCAATAGCGAGTACAGCAGTTTTAAATTGGATTTGAGCAGCAATAGGGAGCCAGTGCAGAGAGCAGAGCAGCGGTGTAGTGCGGGAGAAACAAGGAAGGGAAAAGACATTGATACATTGATGTTTCAAACGAAACAAACCAGACCACGTTTGAAACGGACCCAGTGTGAATGCAAAAATACATTTCCTAACCATTAACACATAATTGCCAAGTTATTATTATTATTATAAGTATTATTATTGATGTTTTATTTAACTACCTGTTTTGTCACAACATGCAAGATAAAAAAATGTTTCTTTATACACCATGCTTAGTAATGATTACATTAGTTGTAGTGATTGTGAAACTAATGATTGGAAATGGAACCAGCAGAACAGATTTGTGAGCTAGTTTTCCCCCTAGTTTCGGTCTGTATTTCAAATAGGTTTATTTGTATATTTTATTGTTGTTGTGGACTATTTGGCTGTCAGTGTAGTTTCTGTTCTGTCTTGATGGCAGTGCTCTGTGTTTATTTATTTTTAGAAAGGGAAACAGTGATGCAATTTGATTGCAGTTTTCTAATGTGACCGTGTAGGTGCTGTGAAACTCAGGAAAGAACAAACATGCAGCACTCTGATTGGTTGAAACACTTTACAGCATGTTGATGCAGAGTCGTTATCGGCATGAGGTGGGATGTCAGTGTGGTTCAGTTGTGCGTACCATATGAAACATTTCTGGGGGCGTTGCTGGATTAATGTATGTCATTAGGAACTCTCTATTTCATTTTTGATTAAAAAATTCTGGAGAAGGATGTCATAGAAATCAAATTATTACTAGCAATGATTGTCAGCCGGAGAGATTTTTGTTTTTGTTTTTATCAACTGGTCATTAATAAAGCACTTGCAAAGCATGAATCTGTTTGCTACACCCCACTCTGACCCCTGCTAACATGATATGACATCTGACACAGCATTTCACATTGGCATGATTATAGAGGTCAGGTGTTTCAGTTTTTCTATTAACCCACATAACACATTTTTACTGAGTGTTACATGTAGTGCCACCTAGTGCCTCAACTTATTTTGCAGAAATGCAATGTTATGATCTGGTCTGAGGGGTTAGCAGTCAGCCAGGTCATTAAGTAAAGCTCATGGTCTTGGTCACTTTCCAGTTTGTTGAACACACTGTTAGCACATGGCTGAGGAATTGATTGGTTTGACTAACAGCAGTTAACTTATAGTACAAATATTTGCTTATACGAGTAAAGTCCAGTAAGAGCACATAGTGTGGAGTAGTGGTTAGGACTCTGGATTCCTGACCGGAGGGTCATGGGTTCAATCCCAGGTGGGGGACACTCCTGCTGTACCCTTGAGCAAGGTACTTTACCTAGATTGCTCCAGTAAAAACCCAGCTGTATAAATGGGTGACTGTATGTAAAAATAATGTGATATCTTGTAACAATTATAAGTCGTCCTGGAAAAGGGCGTCTGCTAAGAAATTAATAATAAAGGATATGTTATTATTTCAGTTTTTTTATATTGACTACAAAGGAGTTAAATTGCTTGTAAACTTGCATTTTTGTGTATTGCTTTAGACCATTTTAAAACATTCACAAAAACCACTTTTAAAGCATATTATTTATTTATTTATTACATTTATATTGCGCTTTTTATACAAAAGTATCACAAAGCACTGTACAGTACATAGCAGAAAAAAAGAACAAACCACAATACATTTGTATAGCATGTCCTTCAGACAACTGCCACAATCAGACCATTTAAATAACAGATTTAAATAACAGTATACACATAATAATAATAATAATAATAATAATAATAATAATAATAATAATAATAATAATAATATAAAAGCAGCAATTTTAAAGTTAAATTAAAGCCCACTAAGATAAGAAAGCTACTTTATAAAAGTGTGTTTTTAGTCTTGACTTGAAAACTGTAACGTTCCCAGCTTCCCTGACAAACGAAGGCAGAGCATTCCATAATTTAGGAGCTGTACAAGAAAAAGCCCTAACTCCCATGTTGCTTTTGTTGACCCTAGGAGCCCCGCATCCTGTGATCTCAGAGTGCGGTTTGGAAGATACGGGGTCAGTAACTCCTGCAAATAACTAGGTGCTAATCCATTCAGGGCCTTGTAAGTTAACAGCAAAATCTTAAAATCAATCTTAAAATCAATTCTATACTGCACAGGGAGCCAGTGTAAAGAGGCCAAAACAGGGGTAATATGTTCACTTTTTCTGGTTTTAGTCAGAATTCTAGCGGCGGTATTCTGAACAAGCTGCATGTCTTAAGAACATAAGAACATAAGAAAGTTTACAAACGAGAGGAGTCCATTCAGCCCATCTTGCTCGTTTGGTTGTTAGTAGCTTATTGTTCCCAGAATCTCATCAAGCAACTTCTTGAAGGATCCCAGGGTGTCAGCTTCAACAACATTATTGGGGAGTTGGTTCCAGTTCACAATTCTCTGTGTAAAAAAGTGCCCCCTATTTTCTGTTCTGAATGCCCCTTTATCTAATCTCCATTTGTGACCCCTTGTCCTTGTTTCATTTTTCAGGTCAAAAAAGTCCCCTGGGTCAACATTGTCAATACCTTTTAGAATTTTGAATGTTTTAATCAGATCGCCGCGTAGTCTTCTTTGTTCAAGACTGAATAGATTCAATTCTTTTCTGCATACGACATGCTTTTTAAACCCGGGATAATTCTGGTTGCTCTTCTTTGCACTCTTTCTAGAGCAGCAATATCCTTTTTGTAACGAGGTGACCAGAACTGAATACAATATTCTAGGTGAGGTCTTACTAATGCATTGTAAACTTTTAACATTACTTCCCTTGATTTAAATTCAACACTTTTCACTATATATCCAAGCATTTTGTTGGCCTTTTTTATAGCTTCCCCACATTGTCTAGAAGAAGACATTTCTGAGTCAACATAAACTCCTAGGTCTTTTTCATAGATTATTATTTGTTTATTTAGCAGACGCCTTTATCCAAGGCGACTTACAGAGACTAGGGTGTGTGAACTATTCATCAGCTGCAGAGTTCAGTTTGAGAATTAATCTTTTATGCGGGACTTTGTCAAAAGCTTTCTGGAAATCTAAATAAACCATGTCGTATGCTTTGCAATTATCCATTGTCAATGTTGCATCCTCAAATAAGTCAAGCAGGTTAGTTAGACACGATCTCCCTTTCCTAAAACCATGCTGACTGTCTCCCAGGATGTTGTTCCCAGGATATTGTTCACTTGAATCCCGGCACGTGAACTAATTGAACAAGAAAATCCATAGTACTTTAAATACAGAGAAATGCATAATACATTAAATACAATGGAAAGTGCATAATACATGAAATAGTAGCAGCAACACAGCAGCTAATAGCAGATATCAGGCTTAAAGAGCATGGAAAGCAAGAGAGAACAGGTGGGTCTTGAGAGTTGATTTAAAGCGAGCGACGGTGGGAGCATCACGCACCAAAGCTGGGAGAGAGTTTCAAAGAGTCGGGGGCCATGAAGCTAAAAGAGTGTTCTCCAAGTGTGGTGCACTTTTGCTTGGGGATAACAAGCAGTCCAGAGTCGGAGGACCTCAGCTTGTGATCAGGGACATAGTGGGTCAGCAGGTTGAGGATGTACTCAGGATCTGTGTGATGAAGGGCATTGTAGGTGAGCAGGAGAGTTTTGAAAATAATCCTGACCTTTACAGGTAGCCAGTGTAGCTGGGCAAGACAGGGGGTGCATCTGGTAAGGATCCTGGCAGTTTCATTCTGAACTAGCTGCAGTCGGTTTATGGTGCATGCCGGGAGACCACCAGGGACGGACTTTGGAGATGTTTCGACGACGGTAGAAGGAAGATTTGACCACGGAGGAGGTGTGGGCATCAAAGGAGAGGTTGCTGTCAAGAAGTACACCAAGGCTTCGTACTGTGGAGGAAGGCAGCATCAGACAGTTTCCGAGGTTCAGGGCAGCTATATTTAGATTCTTGAGTTTTAGATCCTACTAGAAGGAGTTCAGATTTGCTAGTGTTCAGCTGATGAAAATTGGCAGACATCCAGGCCTCGATGACTTGAATGCAAGCCGAGAGCCGGACCATGGCAGAGGGGTTTCCAGGGTTGAGTTTGAAGTAGAGCTGGGTGTCGTCAGCATAGGAGTGAAACATGAGGCTGTGTTGGCAGATGAGGTGACCCAAGGGAAGCATGTAGATATTGAAGAAAAGGGGCCCAAGAACAGATCCAGCATAGAAAACAGACTGCATGCGTCCGGATAGGTAAGAGGACATCCAGGAGAGACAGATTCCAGAGATCCCAGCATACTTCTGAAGGCGGTCAAAAAGAGTGCCATGATCTATGGTGTCAAAAGCAGCTGTTAGATCAAGGAGGACAAGCACAGAGGGAGCACCAGCATCAGCGTTAAGCAGGAGATCATTCACAATCCGGAGCAGAGCAGTTTCAATACTGTGATGCGACCGGAAACCAGACTGTAGAGATTCAAGCAGATTGTTATTCGTGAGATGTTTCATCAGTTAACTGGCTACAGCCATTTAGAGAGTGTTTGAGAGAAAAGGGAGATTGTAGATGGGACGGAAATTGGATAAGTCAGTCGGGTCGAGGGAGGGATTTTTGAGTACCGGCGTAACTCTGGCAAGCTTAAGGGCAGCAGTAACTGAGCCAGAGTCCAGGGACAGGTTGAGAGTGTGCAGAATGGAGGGAGCAAGATCAGAAGCACAGAGACGGACAGGGTTAGTCGGACAGGGGTCCAGGGGGCACGTGGCCGTAGTTGATTTCAACAGTAAGCTGGAAACATCAGAAATGGAGAGAGGAGAGAAGGAGGAGCATCAAGGTGGTCAAGTAGTAAACTAGGTTTGTGGTAGGAGAGCATAGAATAGATGTTGTCATATGTTCTATACACTGCCTGCCAAAACTCAAACCCCCTAATTTAATATCTCAGAATCCTTGTACTACGAAATTGCATGTACAGTAGTATAATTGATAATTACAATATTTACTCCAACCTTTACTTATGTCTTATATAAGGATGCTTAGCGGTACTGTGAACTGTTCATGTTTCTGTTATTAGTGTTTATTAGTTATCATATGTGTTTAACTTACCTGCTGCTGCAGTAATTGCACTGTATTTGTTGTCTCTCGTGCCCCTTCCATGTGTTTTCCCGGTGTTGTACATGGTCACCCTCAGCTGCTTGCTTCTGTTCAGAGATGACCGCCCCCCTCACCCCTCACCCCTCACCCTGTGTGTGTCTCTGTCACTACCTGCTTCTGTTCAGAGATGACCCCCCCCCTTTCTCCCTGTGTGTGTCTCTGTCACTGCCTGGTTCTGTTCAGAGATGACCTCCCCCTTTCACCCTGTGTGTGTCTCTGTCACTGCTTGGTTCTGTTCAGAGATTACCTCCCCCTTTCTCCCTGTGTGTGTCTCTGTCACTGCCTGGTTCTGTTCAGAGATGACCTCCCCCTTTCTCCCTGGGTGTGTCTCTGTCACTGCCTGGTTCTGGCACTTGTAAATGTCGCATTGGCAGCTCATTAAAAGAGCATTGTTTTCGAAGACTCCTGTCTCTGCTTTACTATGCCAGCGCATTGGGTACTACAATATATTATTATTATTTATTTATTTATTTCTTAGCAGACGTCCTTATCCAGGGCGACTTACAATTGTTACAAGATATCACATTGTTTTTACATACAATTAGATTATTTTTTACACATTAGTTTTACATGCAATTACCCATTTATACAGTTGGGTTTTTTACTGGAGCAATCTAGGTAAAGTACCTTGCTCAAGGGTACAGCAGCAGTGTCCCCCACCTGGGATCGAACCCACGACCCTCCGGTCAAGAGTCCAGAGCCCTAACCACTACTCCACACTGCCACCCTTATATATATATAAACAGTATTTATCACAAAATATACCCCAGAGGATTTACTGTATGAGTTTTATACATGTCCTATGAGATCTCACAGCAACTTTTATTTTCAATTTTTATTATGTATATAAATATACAGGGTGATTAGAAAGTAAGTTTACCACATCAATGCATGCTGCATTGTAAACTTTCTTTCTAATCACCATGTATTTCACATGTTGCTCACAGAATACAACACATTACTGCAGTTTACAGCACAATCCTACTGTACAGTATAGCATTTACTATAGAATATGGCCGTTAATGTCAATATTCTTTATTAGGGGAACTCAAATAGGGGCAAGAGAATTCTAGTAAAATATTTAGCAGTAGCTACAAGCATCACATGATAACCAAGCTACCGATTTGAAAGTGTTTGCCCAGGACGTACATACAAACATGTACTAGTTAATTAAGTCTGACAACATCTTCATATACAAGAGCTGCTAAATTTTTATTTCATCTAGCAAAGCAAAACTGAAAAAATCATTTTAGGTAAAATGATTCTTCCTAATTAGATCTCAAAGGTGGTTAAATCAGTTCCCGTTTCAAGATTCAAGATTTGTTACTATATTTACCAAGAACTGTTTTTCAAAACTGCATTAAGACACATGCAAAGACGAGTTACAGTCAGACATGTAATAGCAGATATCTTTGTGGCTTTTTCTATAGGACAGTAGGGTGGGGGCCACAGTCCAGTTAACAGGAACACAAGGATATTGAAGCTCAGTTGGTACAGCTTTCACTGTCTTTGGCATGGCAGTTCCCGGTGTAAGTTTGAGTGGCCTCTCGGCTGCAGAGCGAGAGCTGCCATTGAGTTTCTGAGCTGCTTTATCACCAGGACGAGCAGCAGCACAAGCAGCAGTAGCAGGGCACTGAAAATCGCCATGTAGATGAGGATGTTCAAATCCCAGTCCACCTTTATGGGTAACGATGTTGAAGCCACAACGAACCTCCGTGGGGAAGGCATGGAGATAGAGCCGGGCTTCACCCGAGGAAAAGTTCTGAGAGTTGTCGAAGGAGATCCTGATCATAACCCACCGTTCATGCTAAATCCAGAGGACCCCAAACCTGTCCTCTTTCAATTCTTCCATGCGCTGCTTTCTTGGTTTCATTCCTCTCACAAACAGTCCAGACTAACGCCCAAACGTTACATTACAGTAACATCCCTTTATCCTGATTAGCTTGCAACCCAAGTTTTGTTTTTCTAAGGTGCAATCTCCTGGAAACTGTCTCCTTGTCCTCGCTCACATTGTTCTCTCACTAAGGTTCCTCACAGTGAGAAATATATCCCATTTATCACGTCATACATACACACACCCCTCTCTGTTGGATTGGTTACCAGGCACATCTCAGCATGTACGCAAAGCAAATATTTTTAAATAAGCTGCAGAGGGCTGTTTCTATGAATTTTTCAGGGATGAATTATCAATGTACCACTTAATTCTTTGACAGAGACAGAGCCCTTTCGTTTAGTTAGGAACATTTTTTTTCTAATTCTTTTGCGCTGTCAATGCATGAATATAGCTGCTGTAGTTGATTACAGAGGCTGCACGCTTTCCTGAAAATGTGTCTGTGATTATGTATGAAAAATGTATAAAGCTGTGCCTGTGGCTTATGGCAGCAGGTTAATATTGTATATGTTCTCTGTGTGCATTGGCTGATGTCAGAAATCATAGGAGCGAGAAATAAGAGTTTACTCCTGCATGTTAAACTGTAGTGAAGGTGTTATCTTAAAAACTAATCAAAAACTTCCTCTTGCAAAGATTCCACTCCTACAGCATAAAAGTTGAGTTTCTAGTTTTTCCAGATAGAAATAGATTACTGGTTTACAAAAACTCTATACTGGGAGAAGGGTGCAGACTGGAATATTAACAGAAGATTCTTAATTCACCTTTCATGTCAGCATGAAAGAGACAGCACATATTTACACTATCTAACAGCACAAGTGGCATTGTTTGTTTTCAGTAACGTTAGACCAGGGGCATTGTTTGTTTTCAGTAATGTTAGACCAGGGGCATTGTTTTTATTGTCAGTAATGTTAGACCAGGGGCATTGTTTGTTTTCAGTAACGTTAGACCAGGGGCATTGTTTGTTTTCAGTAACGTTAGACCAGGGGCATTGTTTGTTTTCAGTAATGCTAGACCAGGGGCATTGTTTTTATTGTCAGTAATGTTAGACCAGGGGCATTGTTTGTTTTCAGTAACGTTAGACCAGGGGCATTGTTTGTTTTCAGTAATGTTAGACCAGGGGCATTGTTTTTATTGTCAGTAATGTTAGACCAGGGGCATTGTTTGTTGTCAGTAATGTTAGACCAGGGGCATTGTTTGTTTTCAGTAATGTTAGACCAGGGGCATTGTTTGTTTTCAGTAACGTTAGACCAGGGGCATTGTTTGCTTTCAGTAATGTTAGACCAGGAGCATTGTTTGTTTTCAGTAACGTTAGACCAGGGGCATTGTTTGTTTTCAGTAATGCTAGACCAGGGGCATTGTTTTTATTGTCAGTAATGTTAGACCAGGGGCATTGTTTGTTGTCAGTAATGTTAGACCAGGGGCATTGTTTGTTGTCAGTAATGTTAGACCAGGGGCATTGTTTGTTTTCAGTAATGTTAGACCAGGGGCATTGTTTGTTTTCAGTAACGTTAGACCAGGGGCATTGTTTGTTTTCAGTAATGCTAGACCAGGGGCATTGTTTTTATTGTCAGTAATGTTAGACCAGGGGCATTGTTTGTTGTCAGTAATGTTAGACCAGGGGCATTGTTTGTTTTCAGTAACGTTAGACCAGGGGCATTGTTTGCTTTCAGTAATGTTAGACCAGGAGCATTGTTATTATTGTCAGTAATGTTAGACCAGGGGCATTGTTTGTTTTCAGTAACGTTAGACCAGGGGCATTGTTTGTTTTCAGTAATGCTAGACCAGGGCCATTGTTTTTATTGTCAGTAATGTTAGACCAGGGGCATTGTTTGTTGTCAGTAATGTTAGACCAGGGGCATTGTTTGTTGTCAGTAATGTTAGACCAGGGGCATTGTTTGTTGTCAGTAATGTTAGACCAGGGGCATTGTTTGTTGTCAGTAATGTTAGACCAGGGGATCCCAAGTTTTCTTGGCTTGTGTTCCCCCATGACATTAGACTTCCTGATTTAGAAGCCCCACCTGATGAATATTGTATATTGGTACATACTTCTAGTGGGGCATTGAAAATTAAGATTATACATTTAAGACAGGCTTGTCATCCAGATATTAAGTGTCACATGTAAGTAAATCAAATCTCGTACCTAGGGAACATTGCTTAGTCAGGGGGGATTTTACTGACTGTGCTACGGATCCCCTGAGTAGCATGGGTTGAATCAACCACCAAAGGAAGCTATACAGGATACAAAACCCAAATCTTTTCTACTGTAGTTCAGACCGCTCCCCAATACGTAAATCATTTCAGTGAGTTAGCCGAGCCCCAGACATGGGGGTGATCAAAGTCTCGATATACTGTATATATATATATATATATATATATATATATATATATATATATATATATATATACAGCTCTGGAAAAATTAAGAGACCACTGCAAAATTATCAGTTTCTCTGGTTTTACTATTTATAGGTATGTGTTTGGGTAAAATGAACATTTTTGTTTTATTCTATAAACTACTGACAATATTTCTCCCAAATTCCAAATAAAAATATTGTCATTTAGAGCATTTATTTGCAGAAAATGACAACTGGTCAAAATAACAAAAAAGATGCAGTGTTGTCAGACCTCGAATAATGCAAAGAAAATAAGTTCATATTCATTTTTAAACAACACAATACTAATGTTTTAACTTAGGAAGAGTTCAGAAATCAATGTTTGGTGGAATAACCCTGATTTTCAAGCACAGCTTTCATGCATCTTGGCATGCTCTCCACCAGACTTTCACATTGATGTTGGGTGACTTTATGCCACTCCTGGCGCAAAAATTCAAGCAGCTCGGCTTTGTTTGATGGCTTGTGACCATCCATCTTCCTCTTGATCACATTCCAGAGGTTTTCAATGGGGTTCAGTTCTGGAGATTGGGCTGGCCATGACAGGGTCTTGATCTGGTGGTCCTCCATCCACACCTTGATTGACCTGGCTGTGTGGCATGGAGCATTGTCCTGCTGGAAAACCCAATCCTCAGAGTTGGGGAACATTGTCAGAGCAGAAGGAAGCAAGTTTTCTTCCAGGACAACCTTGTACTTGGCTTGATTCATGCCAAAGCTGCCCGATTCCAGCCTTGCTGAAGCACCCCCAGATCATCACCGATCCTCCACCACATTTCACAGTGGGTGCGAGACACTGTGGCTTGTAGGCCTCTCCAGGTCTCCGTCTAACCATTAGACGACCAGGTGTTGGGTAAAGCTGAAAATTGGACTCATCTGGGGGTGCTTCAGCAAGGCTGGAATCGGGCAGATTTGTCTTTGTGAAGGACGCATAAATGTGTGTGTTTGAACTGAACTTCATTCTAACTCACATGCTCAAAACGAATCACAGGTTCGTTTGTACTGTCGAGGATATAGATCTCCACTGTTCCATCATCCCGGCCGACAAGGATTTCTTTTACTCCATCACCAGTAATGTCAAACCTATCAATGCACAGAATACCTGTAAACGAGAAAGAGGAGTTGTTATAAATACTTAATTTGTGCTCTTTTCTGCAATTACTACCACATAAAATCATATGCTAGGATTCAAACTTAAAAATGCACACATTCACCAAAGGCAAATCTAAATTGATAACCAGAATGGATTATTATTATTATTTCTTTATTTAGCAGACGCCTTTATCCAAGGCGACTCACAGAGACTAGGGTGTGTGAACTATGCATCAGCTGCAGAGTCACTTACACAACGTCTCACCCGAAAGACGGAGCACAAGGAGGTTAAGTGACTTGCTCAGGACCACACAGTGAGTCAGTGAGTGAGCTGGGACTTGAACCAGGGACTTCCTGGTTACAAGCCCTTTTCTTTAATCATTGGACCACACAGCCTACAAGCGACATGTATTCTGTCATGATTTAAAAAAATGTAAAAAGAAAAGTGACTTTAGTGACTCAATACCTAAGAATAAGGGATGCAACGGTTGTGATATTCCCAAACCGAAACTTTCATAAAATTCAAATCTGACCAATACCGACAAAAGAAAAAAACAAACTGAAACCGAATTTCCTGTACAATGAATGAGCGCTGGCAGAATCAGCACTGAAAACCTGCAGGGCTTTCGGGAGCTCATGGCACACTTTGCTGCATATAACTGTAATATTGTAACACATGATATGACTTACACATGATTCATTCAGACAGCCCTCAGTGAGAATGACAGCGACTTCATACTCAGTCTGGGTGCTCAACCCGTACCCTCACTTAAACCTTCTGTTAAAAAATGCATCTTTGTTCACTCTTGGAAAAACAAACAGCCCCACATCATGTGACTTCAGAGTACGACTTGGATTCTAATGGGTCAACTCCTCCTGGAAATAACTTGGTGCCAATCCATTTAAGTTTTTAGAAGTTAAAAACAAAATCTTATAATCAATTCTAAAATGCACAGGAATCCAGTGCAAAGAGGCTAAGACGGGGGTAATACAATGCTACCCCATTATAACGTGACCCGTTATAGTGCGGAATCGGTTATAACACGGTAAGGTTGTGGCTCCCATTTCCCCCACAATGCAATCTGACTCACAAACGTTGGGTTTTATTGTTGTTTTACATTACCATATTTAAACCCATTTAAGTTGAAACTGGGACATATAGTAAATAAATAAAGCTACCATGCTTGCACTGTATTTTATTTTTCTAAAAGTAAAAACAAGCTGCCCATTAATGTTACAAAACAAGTAAAAAACAATACAAGTGTGTAGAAACGTCCTTGGATTCTGTGTTATTTATTTACAGTTTACAACATTTATTATAAAAATACACTTTAAATAAGTGGTGTAAACTTTAAACTGGTGGAATAGCAGTTCCTATTATACTGTATACATGGCAACGACCCGGGATTTACACGACTGAGCTACGGACCCTGTGTGTGTGTGTGTGTGTAAGCAGGGAAGCGGTAAGCTTGCCTCAGCCGGGATAGACTGACGTCCAGGTAGGCTGGGGCATGAAAGCCCACATCAACCCGGACAGAGCTGACAGCTGAGTCAGACAAGCTAGCTGGAAATGAAACACCACATATTTAGGAATACCAGAAAGAGCATTACAATAATCTATTCTAGATGAAACAAAGGCATGCATTAGCTTTTCAGAGTCAGGTACTCAAATGATAAAAAGATACTTTTTAATATGAGGCTCAAATTATACATTTGGATCAAAAGTCACCCCAAATTCATCCTTTCCAGTTTTTGATTTGATGACAAAATGCTGAACCCTAACTCCTGGAAGAATGCTTTTTATTTGGTTCTGACAGCCCACAAGCATGACCTCTGTTCTGTCGGAATTCAACATTTAAATATTTTGACATCGAGCACTTTATGTCAGTAAGGCATGCAACTAACAGCACCCCAGTAGAGACTTGAATTTCATTTCTGTGTGTTGGGGGGGGATTTCCCCCCTATGCTGCAGCCAATGGGGGGGGGGATTCCAAAATTTTAATATATACAGTACCTGCTTGTGTAAGACCATCACTGGGGCCCTGCTGTCTGTTACTCCTGGATGAATCATCACTGGGGCCCTGCTGTCTGTTACTCCTGGATGAATCATCACTGGGGCCCTGCTGTCTGTTACTCCTGGATGAATCATCACTGGGGCCCTGCTGTCTGTTACTCCTGGATGAATCATCACTGGGGCCCTGCTGTCTGTTACTCCTGGATACCTGGCTTTGCCTTCAAGACTCTGCTGGAAGCCAGTTCTCACGCAGATGATCTGTCAATCAGTTTGAATGTGAGTTGTAAGTGATTAGGAAAGGAAAGCTGTCGGCTCTAGATTAGAGTACAAGCAGGAAGGTCGTACTCATAACTGTGCCACAGCGAGCAGCCAACGATGACCTCCTTCCCCACGACACACATCCACAAATTGGGTGAGATGGTGACAACCACATACCTTCACTTCTGTAGAGGTTAACTTTCTGTCTGTTCATTATTTAGAGCCTTGGGCCTCGCATTTAACTTGCATGCAGCCTGCTGGGTGCTGTCTTCACCTAATGAGAGAGAGAGAGAGAGAGAGAGAGAGAGAGAGAGAGAGAGAGAGAGAGAGAGAGAGAGAGAGAGAGAGAGAGAGAGAAGAAAACAAAATCAAATCCCCAATCTCTTTTACGTGGGAAATCTTTGCCTCGCTCTCAGTATATGCAACGTGACTAGAATATCTGAGTGGAACCCCATTTTAAATTACCACTCTATTCATTCCTGTTGAAATGCTTGCGTTTAAACACAGTACAATGTATTACAGGTGCATTTAATTGTACACCTGATATTGGCATACGATTGTGAAGCACATTTCTTATGAAAATCTACATATAAATTCCTTATAATTGCACATTCTGTTAGGCACACAGGATATGCAATTAACAGGAACCTATTGCATGTGTATTTTTGTAAGAAATGTGCTTCACTTTTTTAAAGTTAACAGGAATATGCAATCAACTGGAATACACTGTACTTGATTAATTCTTAAGCCTCTAAATTAACCCAATGTACAGGCCTAGCATGGCTAAACTGTAAAATCATTGATACAAAAACAAGCTAGAAAACAATACTGACAAGTTACCTCTCGTCAGCAAAATAATATTCTAGTTGTTTTTTTCTATACATTTTTTTCTTCATTTTCCAGAATGTATATTCACTGACTGCCATTAAAACAATATTCTCTTTCTCTGCAACTAGTACTTGGGCCCACCTGTGCCCCCCACTCAAATTCTATGACGCACAGACTACATGGGCATAGGGGTCCTGGTACCTGCTGCACAGAACTTGATCTTATAAAGTAAATCACGTGTCTGGAAAAATTCTACAGAGATCCAAGGTCGTGGCTGCCAACGGGCATGACGCCATGATGGGGCAGCAGTGTGGAGTAGTGGTTAGAGCTCTGGACTCTTGACTGGAGGGTCATGGGTTCAATCTCAGGTGGGGGGACACTGCTGCTGTACCCTTGAGCAAGGTACTTTACCTAGATTGCTCCAGTAAAAACACAACTGTATAAATGGGTAATTGTATGTCAAAATAATGTGTAAAACAAAACACTGTAATACATAATAATGTGAAACATAAAACTACATCGAGGAAAAACTCTGATCTGGCAGCACTGACACTGTGGCTGGTTGATGTCATCATCCTACAGCACCTCGCTGTGCTGTGAGTGGATAGGGGAATTGGGGTGTGTTTTAGCTACAAAAAGAAAAATAAAGATTAAAAAAATGAGGGAAACGCCACTGTCAAACTGCGAGAGACAGTTTTTGTTACAAGCTATCGCTATTTGTTAATATATGTCCCTTCAATCTATGGATGCTCACGACTGCAAACATACTGTACTCGGTATATTACCTGTGGAAAAACAATGTACACATTATTTTGTAATAGTTTATTGGACACTCGAAAACAAACCTTGTTTCGTAATGTGTTATTTATGCTGTTGTCTAGTTCCTCTGTCATGTCATTTCTCATTTTGAACTGTTTTCCAAGTACCGGTTTAATGTCAATTGTTGCTGTTTTGTCAAAATTTGCAACCGCCGGTGTAGTGTTAGAAAGTGGTACGCGTACCAAAACGTGACCCGTGTAATAATGTTAGAAATTGGTACGCTGTGAGAATCTGGTACAGGTGCGATCAACTGCGATGTGTTTTCCTGTTGTCACATTTACCATAATTATATATATACAGTACTGTGCAAAAGTTTTAGGCAGGTGTGAAAAAGTGCTGTAAAGTAAGAATGGTTTCAAAAATAGACATGTTAATAGATTATATTTATCAATTAACTAAATGCAAAGTGAGTGAACAGAAGAAAAATCTAAATCAAATCCATATTTGGTGTGACCACCCTTTGCCTTCAAAACAGCATCAATTCTTCTAGGTACACTTGCACAAAGTCAGGGATTTTGTAGGCATATAGTCAGGTGTATGATTAAACAATTATACCAAACAGGTGCTAATGATCATCAATTCAATATGTAGGTTGAAACACAATCATTAACTGAAACAGAAACAGCTGTGTAGGAGGAATAAAACTGGGTGAGGAACAGCCAAACTCAGCTAACAAGGTGAGGTTGCTGAAGACAGTTTACTGTCAAAAGTCATACACCATGGCAAGACTGAGCACAGCAACAAGACGCAAGGTAGTTATACTGCATCAGCAAGGTCTCTCCCAGGCAGAAATTTCAATGCAGACAGGGGTTTCCAGATGTGCTGTTCAAGCTCTTTTGAAGAAGCACAAAGAAACGGGCAATGTTGAGGACCGTAGACGCAGTGGTCGGCCAAGGAAACTTACTGCAGCAGATGAAAGACACATCATGCTTACTTCCCTTCGCAATCGGAAGATGTCCAGCAGTGCCATCAGCTCTGAACTGGCAGAAAACAGTGGGACCCTGGTACACCCATCTACTGTCCGGAGAAGTCTGGTCAGAAGTGGCCTTCATGGAAGACTTGCGGCCAAAAAGCCATACCTCCGACGTGGAAACAAGGCCAAGCGACTCAACTATGCACGAAAACACAGGAACTGGGGTGCAGAAAAATGGCAGTAGGTGCTCTGGACTGATGAGTCAAAATCTGAAATATTTGGCTGTAGCAGAAGGCAGTTTGTTCGCCGAAGGGCTGGAGAGCGTGCATACGAATGAGTGTCTGCAGGCAACAGTGAAGCATGGTGGAGGTTCCTTGCAAGTTTGGGGCTGCATTTCTGCAAATGGAGTTGGGGATTTGGTCAGAATTAATGGTCTCCTCAATGCTGAGAAGTACAGGCAGATACTTATCCATCATGCAATACCATCAGGGAGGCATCTGATTGGCCCCAAATTTATTCTGCAGCATGACAACGACCCCAAACATACAGCGAAAGTCATTAAGAACTATCTTCAGCGTAAAGAAGAACAAGGAGTCCTGGAAGTGATGGTATGGCCCCACAGAGCCCTGATCTCAACATCATTGAGTCTGTCTGGGATTACATGAAGAGAGAGAAGCAACTGAGGCTGCCTAAATCCACAGAAGAACTGTGGTTAGTTCTCCAAGATGTTTGGGCCAACCTACCTGCCGAGTTCCTTCAAAAACTGTGTGCAAGTGTACCTAGAAGAATTGATGCTTGTTGCTGTTTTGAAGGCAAAGGGTGGTCACACCAAATATGGATTTGATTTAGATTTTTCTTCTGTTCACTCACTTTGCATTTAGTTAATTGATAAATATAATCTATTAACATGTCTATTTTTGAAAGCATTCTTACTTTACAGCATTTTTTCACACCTGCCTAAAACTTTTGCACAGTACTGTATATATATATGTTTTATTTTTGTTTATTTTTATTTTTGCAGACTTCAACTGGAAACAGACAATCAATTTCTCTATAAAGAAAAAACAATTCACAACGAACAAGCCAAAATGAGAAGTCCACCGCAAAGTTGCAGGAGTAAAAAAAATGTACCAGACCCAATGTATTGCATGTGATAAATAGTTGCATACTGTTTTTTAGTGGTGGAAAAATGTGATAAATTCAATTAAAAAATACGAAGAAGACCAAAAGCAGCATAAGGTCCCAGATTGAACGGGCACTAACGTGCTTTCTAAGCGGAAGTTGTTTGTAAGTTGTTTAGAAGTTGTTTAGGCATGCGCGAGCAAGCACAGTGCGCTAGTACCACTTTTTACCGCATGCCTAAAACTAACACTACACCAGTAGCAAAATATGACATATATAAGTGTCACATTTTGCTACCTTGTCAAAATCTGCAGCCAAAATTTAATCTGTTGCTATAACCTTTTTTTTTGGATCAAGTTAAAACCATCCAACAATTCATCTTGGTGGTTATATCGAGCATAGTTTGAAAAGATTCTAAAAAATATATAGCAGAACTAAAATAATGTAATATAATTAACATGACTTATTTTTAAACTAATATCAACATGATTTCGATTACACGAGAGTAGATGTTAAAACCATGCTGATTTGAACTCGGCTTTCGCCAAGATACGCACTAACAAAGATGTAGCTTTACAGTAAACTAACGTGATCCATCTGTGTCTCCATCCATTTGCGTTTCCTTCCATATGATGATGTAGATATCCTTCTGCCTGGTGTTGATGGCTGAAGTGTAATGCTGGCTCCAGGGATCAGCTTATTTGCCTCCCTAGCGCATCAGCACACACAACGGCTGCGATTCTGGCTCCGGGGATCAACCACAGTGTGGTCTCCCCAGCGCATCAGCATGACAACCATCTGGATTGAGCTAAGTAGGGTACATCTCTGGGGTCTTCAAGTGGGCACCTTCCATCCTCTGTGTTTCGTCGACTAGCCCACGACACCTCAACAGGGCTCGACAGTGATTCTGGCGTCCCAGCATCACCCCCCTCTGTCCCCCACTCAACTCAGCCCAGCTTACTTACCTGTATATCAGCATTTCTTTCTTTCTATTGTCCTTGAGATCCCCAACCAGAATCTTTCCGTCTCAACCACAGCCAGTTGCTGCTCCTCTCTGCTGCTTCAGATAAGTACTTCACTGTGCGACGCAACTCTTGGCCACTGAATCCAACGTCTGAGAAACCGGGTTGTAGAGTGTGCCACAAATCCTCGACAACCCACCTCCACTGGGTAAACCCGGACTCTCCATTCTCGCTGTTCCGCTTCAGTGACTAGTTGAGCATACTCCCATGGCACTGTTAACTCTACCAGGTGAACAAGGCGTGCTGATCCAGACCACAAGACAATATCTGGTCGAAGGTTAGTGGTGGCAATCTCCGGTGGAAAAATAAGCTGTTGACCAACATCTGCCAGCATTTTCCAGTCTCTAGCAGCTTCCAGTTGTTCTGGGCGAGGCTTGGTTTTAACACCTTTTCTTGGTGGTTGATCTCCTGGGCAGAGGAATGGTGTCTTTTGTGTGTAATGTTGGCAACTTATTGGTTATGTTACGCTTGTCTTCCAATGCTATGGCCAAACATCGCAGCACCTGGTCATGGCGCCAAGTAAACCGTTCTTGGCTAAGAGCCACCTTACATCCTGTCAAAATGTGCCTAAATGTTGCAGGTGATGAACACAAAGGACATGAGGGATCCTCTCCTACCCAGAGGTTTAGGTTCTGTGGTGATGGGAGAACATCATATGTTGACCTGATGAGGAAACTGATCCTGCTCTGTTCCATTGACCAAAGGTCTTGCCAGCCAGTCTTGCATGATCGGAATTCACACCCAGAAATATCTCTTAATAATAATAATAATAATAATAATAATAATAATAATAATAATAATAATAATAATAATACCTTTATAGCATCAAGACAACGCTTCAGTGTAAAAAATGTGCAGTCAGCATACAGTTGCCTTTTAAGCTTTTGCTTTTTTATAAAAAAAATGTTTTACCTAGCTCTATAGTACAACGTTAACACCAGCTGTCTGTATGTAATATAAAACAAATTATTACATGTGGAGTAAAATGTATCTTTACAAAACGTACTTTCTCATCCAAAAAAAAAAAAGTAGCAGTTTTTGATGAGCGTCCTCGGTCTTAGGAAATACAATCTGGACGTGCGCATTGCAGGCTGAAAATAGTCTGGACATGCCCAGTACACAAAGTTTGGTAGGTAGCATGAATTGACGTGACACCAGAATGTTTTGTGCAGGTTGGTAGAGTCTCATTGGTGACCCTAGATAACCTATTATCTCACCCAAGGAAACAAGAGCTTTTACATTAAACGTTTATGATCAGACCATGTGTATTAAGTGATCCATTTTATTTACTTCACAGTGCCTTGACAGAAGACAGACATATGACTACAGGAATATCAAGATTACATTTGGTACAGATTGTGTTGCTGTATTGTTGATCGTGGGAAAACAATCGAATATACAGATGGAAAAGTAAATTGCTTGGTGTATTAAAATGCTACTGGTATCTGGTTAACCTTTTCTGTATAAATATTGTGTTCTAAAAATAACACTTAAGTGCCACTTTTTACCAGCGCTAAAAAAAATTAAAAAAAAAAGACTAAGAGAAAAATGTACATTGTAAGAATCTTGTGTCGAGGGGGGCAGTTGAGCTTCAGGGTCAGGGCTTTCTGTGTGTGATCGCGGGACAGTGGGGTGCAATCCTTGCATTTGTTTCAGACAAGGTGCATCAGCATGTGGAGCAGATATGCCCTGGAGAATATGCAGTACAAACAAAACCATCTTAAAGAGAACCCTTTTGAGGGAAAAGTCAAGAACAGGCAACAGTTTAAATTGAGGGCAGTAGTTTAACATCTCCAACTTTCGTATGAAAAAGTTTTTCAGTTGTACTTCTAGCTTCCTGTATGGGCTGTGTGATGTTGGTGGGTTAATAACATTGTTCAGTGTGCAGTACTGTGTCACCTCTTTCCTCTGGTGCGATTTCCTTTCACCACAGAAGGCACCTAGTTGAATTGTACTTTATTAGCACATTCATTTAATTACCTGTAATTACTTGATTTATTTTTTCTCTAAAAGGGTCTTGGCACAAATTCCGTGTGAACATTCGTTACTGCAGGTTCTTGAGGCTCTGGGGTTGTACGGGGTTCCCTGTCACAAGTCTCGAGAAGCCCTTCTCCAGTGATGAAGCTTGCTAAGGGACATTCGTTACTGCAGGTTCTTGAGGCTCTGGGGTTATATGGGGTTCCCTGTCACCTTTACATTTTTACAGATGTGTAGTGAACTGAATGTCCAGTTGGGGTGAAACTTGCTAAGGATGTTCTCCTACACACGTTGTTGACAGTGTCGTAATCTGGTGGCATTTAAAGGAATTGTCTGTTTACACTAATAGCTGTCATTTTGTATTTATAGCTGTGGCTTGTCACTGGCATTCTTGTTAAATGGTGGAAAGAGTTTGATTTCTCCTGCAATTTCCCACTGTTATATAGTCCTATATTTTAATTTCATATTATGTTTGCTACAACAAATTTCAATTTTGCTAAAAATAGCAACAGAGATGACTTAATTTTTTGCAGTGCACTATAAAATGAATATAAAAACTTCACTGTTAATAAACTAGATATCTTGATCCTGGAGGGCCATTCCTCTCCAGGTTTAACAGGTCAAATTATATACTTAACTACTTTAGGGTCTGGATGGAGGGTTAATTAGTTCAATTAAACAAATTAGAATAGGGCTGGAACAAAGACCCGGAGTGGGAGGGGCAGCTGTGAACACTTCTGTCTGAGAGACACTGCTTTTCTTTAGGTGTAACCCATTCCATAGACCCTAGAAGGGTCATTTCATGAATGAATTATATGTTATTATTATTGCATGTATTAACTTTGAGGTGATGCATTTTGTTTTTCAGGCAGTCAGAGTTGGTAGTAAAGTTAAATCGACTACTGGGAAGATGTCTACTGAATTGAAAGTGCATAGACACTGAGTCTCTTTGTGTTGCTTCTGGTGAAAAGGTGAGAGAGTACCAGAAGTAAAGATAAGTTTTCTCAAATGAACTTCATCTGCCCCCCTTGGGTCTAGTTCATCATTGCTGCGATCAAGTCATTCTTTTCTAATGTGGAGTGTACATCTCTTTACTTGACATACTTTCCAGCAGATCTTGTGGAATTTCTTCAGTGTTTCTATCAGAACCACCACCAGTTTGTGAGGCTGTTCCTCAGGATTTAAATCTGCTAATGGTTTTCATACAGTAATGCAGGGGTAAACAACGTGAACACGTCCAGTCCAGTATTTGTTACAGCCATGTCCTTAATTATTAAACTGAACCAATAATCGGTCCTGTTAGTCCTGTAGAGAGCCACACTGCAGGACCGGGGTTGCATCCCGCAGACTGGGGCTTTCCAGGAGTTAAGCTGACAGTTTAACTTTATAATCAGCATGTGAACAAATCCCGAAGCCACCATCTCCATTCCACACTGCAGTCCTTTGATCGCGTGTATGGTGTAGTACTAGATCTGCTCAATAGATGGCAGTGAAGAGGAGTGTGTACACATGCAAGTAGTAAAGGATTTTTCACAGTTCATTTTGCATTGATGAATTGTGATTCTTCCTTCACATGATATTGGAATGGAGGAGTCTCTTGTGATGCAAGACCAGACACTGAAAAGCTACTTTGCAAATGGTTCTTGAGTGGTTGGTAATGTGGTGATGTCTGTCGCAGACATTTTGTGATTTGTATTGTTCCGCCCATAGCTACAGTGCCTATAGAAAGTCTACACCCCCTTTCAAAATGTTCACCTTTTGATGCCTTATAGCCTAGAATTAAAATGCATCAAAATAGTATTTTTTCTTTTTTTTATCTACACATCTTACTCCACAACTTCCAAGTGAAAAAAATATTCTAGAAATTTGTAGAAAATGAATTAAAAATAAAAACTGAAATAGCTTGGTTGGATAATAACATAAGAACATAAGAAAGTTTACAAACGAGAGGAGGCCATTCAGCCCATCTTGCTCGTTTGGTTGTTAGTAGCTTATTGATCCCAGAATCTCATCAAGCAGCTTCTTGAAGGATCCCAGGGTGTCAGCTTCAACAACATTACTGGGGAGTTGGTTCCAGACCCTCACAATTCTCTGTGTAAAAAAGTGCCTCCTATTTTCTGTTCTGAATGCCCCTTTATCTAATCTCCATTTGTGACCCCTGGTCCTTGTTTCTTTGTTCAAGACTGAATAGATTCCGTTCTTTTAGCCTGTCTGCATACGACATGCCTTTTAAACCTGGGATAATTCTGGTTACTCCTAGGTCTTTTTCATAGATTCCTTCTTCAATTTCTGTATCTCCCATATGGTATTTATAATGCACATTTTTATTGCCTGCATGCAGTACTTTACACTTTTCTCTATTAAATGTCATTTGCTATGTGTTTGCCCAGTTCTGAATGCTGTCTAGATCATTTTGAATGACCTTTGCTGCTGCAACAGTGTTGGCCTTTTTTATAGCTTCCCCACATTGTCTAGATGAACTCATTTCTGATTCAACATAAACTCCTAGGTCTTTTTCATAGTGTAATAAGTGTAATAGCAATCCTAAATTAGCTCAAGTGTAACCAATCACCTTCAAAATCACACACCAAGTTAAGTGGCCTCCACCTGTGTTAAATTGTAGTGATTCACATGATTTCAGGATAAATTCAGCAGTTCCTGTAGGTTCCCTCTGCTGGGTAGTGCATTTCAAAGCAAACACTCAACCATGAGCACCAAGGCACTTTCAAAAGAACTCTGGGACAAAGTTGTTGAAAGGCACAGATCAGGTGATGGATATAAAAAAAATATCAAAGGCCTTTAATATACCTTGGAGCACGGTCAAGACGATTATTAAGAAGTGGAAGGTGTGTGGCACCACCAAGACCCTGCCTAGATCAGGCCGTCCATCCAAACTGGATGACCGAGCAAAAAGGAGACTGATCAGAGAGGCTACCAAGAGGCCAATGGCAACTTTGCAAGAGCTACAGACTTTTATGACCAAGACTGGTCAAAGTGTGCATGTGACAACAATATCCCACAGCACTCCACAAATCTGGCCTGTATTTTACTCAAGAAAGACCACCTTGAATCCAGTTTTAAGTATGCAAAAAAACACTCGGGAGATTCTGTATGCATGTGGTCCGACGAAACTAAAATTGATCTTTTTGGACTAAATTCAAAGCGTAATGTTTGGTGCAAACCCAACACAGCACATCACCCAAAGAACACCATCCCTACTGTGAAGCATGGTGGTGGCAGCATCATGTTATGGGGATGCTTCTCATCGGCAGGGACTGGGACACTTGTCAGGATAGAAGGGGAAATGAATGGAGCAAAGTACAGAAAAGTCCTTGAGGAAAACCTGCTGCCCTCTGCGAGAAAGCTGAAACTGGGGCGGAAGTTCACCTTTCAGCATGACAACGACCCAAAGCACACAGACAAATCTGCACTGGAGTGGTGAAGGAACAAAAAGGTAAATGTCCTTGAGTGGCCCAGTCAGAGCCCCGACCTAAATCCAAACCAAAATTTGTGGTATTACTTGAAGATTGCTGTCCATCAACACTCCCCAAGGAACTTGACAGAGCTTTAACAGTTTTGTAAAGAAGAATGGTCAAATATTGCCAAATCTAGGTGTGCAAAGTTGGTAGAGACCTATCCCAATAGACTCACAGCTGTAATTGCTGCCAAACGTTCTTCCACTTATTAACTCAGGGGGGTGGAGACTTATCCAATTGTGATCTTTCAGTTTTGTAATTTTAATATATAATCAATTTCTCAATAAAAACTTTTTTCCCCCTTAACAGTGTGGAGTATGGTGTGTAAATAAGTGGAAAAAATCCTCATTTAAATGCATGAAACTCTGAGGCACTGACACAACAAAATGTGAAAAAAGTTCAAGGGGGTGTAGACTGTCTATAGGCACTGTATATCATTTCAACAACGTCATGCTTTAGATAAACTAGGGTATGCGGTTGTATAGTCTGTTATAAATACACTACAAAATACGCATTGATGTGAAAATAGCAAATCATTTGTAATAGCCTTAATCTGCTATTTTTAGTACATCCATTGTATTGGAAATTCAGCTGTATGTTTTTCAAATAATTACATGCAAAAACATATTTGTTAACTTAGCTAAACAAGCAGGCAGTGTTTTGATGGATACCATCTTGATATATTTGATTTATAAATACATGTGATTGCTTTTGGGAAAGTGGTAAATATACATTTACTGGTATATGTAGTAATGTAGGTGGAGTTTTGTACTGACAACTGTAAGCAAATCATGTCTTGTTAATGACACTGGAATTTAAAATGTTACTTTCCCTGCATGGTTGAATAGTTTTAATGTATTTATTATAACCTTGTTCCCTTGTTCAGCATGACTGCACTAATGGAAATGTGAAACTTCAACAGTTGCCTTGCTCTAGAACCTACAGTATTACTGAACTGTATCTTCTGCTTCTAAAAGATAGCATTTCAGTGTTCTCTTTCTGGGAGAAAACAGCAGTCTGAAAATTACAGTAAATGTCTCGTTTTTAACATGTTGACATATTATTACAAACTTTAGCTTGCTGTAAAGAAATGGCAGGCGATTTTGAGAATATTAAACATTTTAGTGTGCTGATTTGTTTATTTATTTTAGGTGTGGCAAATCCGTGTCGACTTGCATTTGTTATGATGGCAATATCATGGATGCTGCCAGTATAGCTACGATAACTGTGCTGTGCCACTTCAGATGGGTCTATGCAAGGGGGAGATGTCACTGTGGTGTGTGTGTGTGTGTTTGAGTTTATTACTCACAGGCTGCCTTTTTACAATATTAAGCAAACACTCAAAAATAGAGGTGTGATGTATTTAAAGGAATCCTGGAAACAGAAGAATGTTGTAACATGATGCATCAGATGGCAAGATGACACAGTTCTTTGACAACGTTAACTGTGAGAAGCAAAATTAAATTACAGTTACAAGCAGTTCCCTGGTTGAATTGTAGTATTTAAGCAATGTGCTTTTGTTTAAAACATTTATATGCATAGTAAAATCAGCTACAGTAAGTTACATGGTTGAAAAAAAAATTTGGATTATGTTTTTGTTTTGTTTTTTTTAAGAAAAGAAAAAGAACTATAATTAACTATTTGTTGTGTAAAAATGCAGACCCAAGATTAATTATTTCTCAAATGAACTCCTGACTCTCATTCTTTGACGTCTAAAGCTGAAACTAATAACGGCTGCAGCAATGAATCAACAAGCTGCATTACACAGCTCTGTAGGCCTGGTGACGGCAATAACAGAACTCAAGCAAGGCCCCGGGCCAAGCTCAGACATTCTTATAAAAACCCATGGAGATATGAGGATAACAGAGGCGCCATGGAAACCGTTTTAGTACCCCCATGTGTTTAATAATGGCTGTTCCTGCAGATATTCATTGCTTCAACTTTCTGTTAACCATTTACCATATGACCAAATAAACAAATTAAAGTTGATTAGCATGGTAAAATGCATCAGCCTTGTTCAAACAGTGTGTCAACAATAGGCTCTTCTAGAATATTTCCTCTAGTTTCTGAGTATTTTGCCACTTCAGTTGTAAATACAATGCAGGTAGCAGCAGACTACTAGGAGGAGGCTGTGTAGTCCAGTGATTAAAGAAAAGGGCTTGTAACCAGGAGGTCCCCGGTTCAAATCCCACCTCAGCCACTGACTCATTGTGTGACCCTGAGCAAGTCATTTAACCTCCTTGTGCTCTGTCTTTCAGGTGAGACGTAATTGTAAGTGACTCTGCAGCTGATACATAGTTTACACCCCCTAGTCTCTGTAAGTCGCCTTGGATAAAGGCGTCTGCTAAATAAATAAAATAATAATAACTAGTAGAAGCAATTTTGCTTTCTTTACACTGCAATTACACAAACCCATGTTTTTATGGTTTGTGCAATAATGCCACGTTAAATTATTTAAATTAAAAATTGAAAGGAAAAGCTTCAGTTAACAATTTATTTGATTTTGTGTTTTAAAGAAAATTTTTCTTCACTTGTTGACTTTGCAGGATGACCCATAAGGGACTAGCTGTAAAAGACATGTTGGGGTTTAAAATCTCTGATTTTCAGCAGTAATTCCAAAATGTAACCAATAATGATAATAATAATAAAAAGGTGTCGGATCACATGCAAAATTCAAGTGACTACAACATTAGGAAACGTTCAGTACAGTATGTCGTTTCCTCAAAATTCAAGTGACTACAACATTAGGAAACGTTCAGTACAGTATGTCGTTTCCTCAAAATTCAAGTGACTACAACATTAGGAAACGTTCAGTACAGTATGCCGTTTCCTCAAAATTCAAGTGACTACAACATTAGGAAACGTTCAGTACAGTATGCCGTTTCCTCAAAATTCAAGTGACTACAACATTAGGAAACGTTCAGTACAGTATGTCGTTTCCTCAAAATTCAAGTGACTACAACATTAGGAAACGTTCAGTACAGTATGTCGTTTCCTCAAAATTCAAGTGACTACAACATTAGGAAACGTTCAGTACAGTATGTCGTTTCCTCAAAATTCAAGTTCTTTCTAGATTGTACTCTAAGGAGCCAGTGTATTCTAAATATTTTCATATGATAATTTGTGATTTCATTAGAACTCGGTACGTTACAGTATATTAACTGTCTTTTATGTTCACAATGTGAACCACAATATAATTTCTCACTAAAGAAGTCTTTAGAGTCGCATGCGAGAAACGTAGTTTACACACAGTATAAGGACCGATCAAAGGCGGATTTACTCCCTATTTTAGATTATGGTGGACCATGTTTTGATGGATTAATAAACATTGATATTAATGAAACTCTGCTAGGTTGTTGCTGGATTATTTAGCAAGTTAAGGCTTGTGAAAGGGGTCCAGTACGTCCTAGTCCCTATGTTTTGATTCATCATTGTCTGGTGTTTGAGTTGCTGTTAATTATAGCTATTCATTATTAAGGAGGAAATGTCAGTTTTTAGGATGTTCCAGCAGTCATACAGTAATTTCTTTTATAAATTAAAAAACTGCCAGGAAGGTTAATGTACTGTAGTGTGATTCAATGAACGCCTCCAGGAGCATTTTAATATTTAATGCATTGCTTTATGATGCCATAAAGGTCCTTGTAACACTGCATTTGAAATTGGATGAATGAGTACTAAAAAAAAATATTGTACACGGTTGTGACAGGATAGCCGAGATGGTGACGTCAGGCCAGATGCAGGAACAACGACAAAGAGACACTGCAGGTACGGTGCAATGGCGCTTGTGCCGTTTTATTTTCACAAATAACAAAAATAAAATAAAACATTTAAACAAAACACACACTCACAGAGCGAAACAAAAAATCCGAACAGCCAACAGGTCGGGCTGGGCAGATTGCTGTCACTGATCCTCTTTTTAAACTCACTCCTCGTTCTCGTTCTCGTTCTCGTTCTCGTTCTCGTTCTCGTTCTCGTTCTCGTTCTCGTTCTGTCCTTCGAATAACCCACCCAGACTGCAGAGCGCTGCAAGCTTTTATGCAGGTGACCATCTCCCGATTAGCAACAAATTAATCACTTAATTAATTCGGGAGATAGCCACCTTCTACACTGGCAGAGGATGAGCTGCCGACCTCGCCTCTGCCAGAACACATTTAAATAAAATTAACAAACGCACGGCTGCGCCGTCATATTTATAAATACATATAATAATAATAATAATAATAATAATAATAATAATAATAATAATAATAATAATACCACAAAACAAATACAAAATAATTAATTGCACACGGGCGGAGGGGTGCCCCGTTCTAAAAATAAACAAATAATCACGTAAAGGGCTCCTCGCCCTGTTACAACGGTAGGTATGAAAAAAAAAAAAAAAAAAAACTATATGAACATAATTTAGATCTTTTATTTAAAATCATGTAATCAAAGAAACTACAAAATCATGTCACAAAAGTTTACTGTAAGCCATAATTGTAGTTTAGTATTTCATGTTAGCTTTCGATATGTCACATTTTTTTAATTTGTCAGTTTTCCGTTAAGTACATGGAATACTACAAAGCAGCATTATTCAGCAGGTTTCATTCAACTTTAATAAGCAAAGTTAGTTCATTCTATAGGGTGATGCAAAACGTTTGGACACAGCTGTACATGTCAGTTATTACTAATCGTTTTCTGCAGAGGCGACATTAATTAACTACACCCCAGGGATTTTATACATAAAACGTATCACCACGCATAGGTGCATAATATTAAATAATATCGCTGTTAACAGAGAAGGATAGAGAAATGTCGGATCACACTGAGGATAAAGGGAACATAGATAGATTTTGCCAGAAAATGCCACGACAAAGGTCTTACATTGCAAATATATCAGCAAAAGAGAGAGTAAAAGATGTTCTTTGCTTTGCTTTGTACACTGTGAAGGTGGCACCCGATGCGATCCAGAGCGCTCTACCGCCAGGGGAAATTGACAGCCACTTGTTTTGGTCATCGACAGCTGACCGCCTGCCTAATTTGAAAACATTAGCTTTAATGTTAAAGTTAAATGCAGTAACAAATACAGCTGATGCTGAGCCCAGCAACTCGCTGTATAATCTTGTCCTGTCCGATCGGAGGCGCTGTCTTTCAGAAGACAAACTGAAACTGCTGGTGTTCCTTTATTTCAATCTAGGGAATTTAGAAAGACATTACGTTAAAAAAAAAAATCCATTGTTTTCTACTTTTTTTTTTTTCCTTATGCTGGTATTTTGATATCCAGTATGAGAGAAGAACCCAGTACAACTGCACAATAGTTCTGTCGCTTTGCACATACTTGTACAGAGATACCGAATCATTTCACATCATTTTGATTTTTTTTTTCTGTGCATAATTCCCTGTGGTGTAATTAATTACTACTAATTTTAACAAACTGTGTGTAATTTAACGGAAACAATAGGTAACCCTTCCATTAATTGTTTCTCTGATTAACGGCCATTTCGCACTGTTGACAGTACATCCCAGAAGAGCGGGATCCGATGCCATTAAGCATTCATCACATGCCTGTTCGCGTCAGCTCCTCTTTCTTTCAGCAAGGGTAAGTGTGTGCTTTTGATGCAATGGAACTGCAAACAAACAATACAAAAAATATATCCCTTAAGGCATTATTTGCAAGTACACCATCTCTATTCTGAAAAACTGCATGCATTCAGCTCCATTGTGCATTGTTAAAAGGTTTGATTTGTGTGTTGTCCCTGTCTGACACAAACCTTTCGATAGATTTAAGTGTACTTTATTGGGGGGAAAAAACCCTAAAAAAACATACTGTATGAAAATCCTAAAAGATTGTGATCCGTAATTAAAATGTATTTTTCTGAAGGACATATCTGTTGGTGGATCCGAGGGAGCATGAGGAGCGGGTGATGGATGGGCGGCTGGTGATTGCAATGAACAAGCACATTGAGATTTGCACCATTCACTGCAGTGGAGGGATAATGCTGCTAAAAGACCAAGTAAGAGCTTCACAGTTGACACTTGTATACTTGGTATGCTAAGTTTTTAGTGGGGGAAAAAAATGAAAAATCTGGACTCTCAAGACCCCCCATGTTTAGACTGTACTTTTAGCCCCTCCTACTATGAACTGGACTTTACTGACCTCAGCACCACATTACTGGATCCTCAGCTAATGCACTATCCCTGCACTACTAATGTGTCATTGTAGATCTAACTTGTCGAAATCCTAACTTGTTGCATCCTATTTCATATTGTATTTTAGCAGTATTATTTGCACTTCCTGTAAACTACACTGTATTTAAATATTAATCTTGCATTGTAACTCTTTACTGCCCTGTAACTCCTGTGTAAGTCACCTTGGATAAAGGCATCTGCCAAATAAATAAATAATAATCTGGCACATGCCTGATGGATTTTAGCCATAATTGCTCCCTGTTCTGATGAATAAGCCATGCCATATAAGAATGATGTTTGAATGTGAAATGGCCGAAGGACGGAAAGTAACAGTTAGTTCAGTGGGGGCAAGAGAAGTTAGTTGGGGGTATTTAGATCCTGTTGTTGTACTAAATTATATCCTCAATGTAAGCTAAACCTTAGTTTACAGTGAGCCAACTGATTTGTTCATACCCACAATAGCCACTCAAAACTTTTTTTTTTTAAACACAATATTTGATATGTCGTTTATTGCAGGTTCTGAGGTGCAGTACGATTGCCAGTGTGAAAGTGACAAGAAATTTCAGAGCTGATCCAAAAAGCTCTTAAAGATGACAAGAAAGTCAGGTAAGAACTTGGTGTTGATCAGAAAGGAAGTGGGTCTGAAAATAAATAAATAAATCATTCATTCATTTTATTTAGTCCTATGTGTATATAATTAGGCTTGCTACTTTTCAATATTAATCGGTAAAGCTCGTTAAACGTCAAATTCCCAAATATATGAGTTTGACTAAAATACATTTACATAGAATAAATGTCGGTAAAACTATGTTGCTGTTTTTTATTTTCTTACCAAAAATAATCATTTAGAAATCATTTCTAGTTTGAGTAGTTTTTATACTTGCTGTCTGTCCCGTCTCCATTCTGCTCTGGTCCCTTAATAGGCTACTGTAGTTTCACTGTCAGTCATTTCATCCTGTTCTGACAGATGTCGTTGACTGAAGCAGCGCTACAATGCTCTCATTCGTTTAAATGACTGTCAATCATCAAGGCCTGCACCGACTGTGCACTTTCATTTGACAGCTACAGCGTCTGTCATTCAAAGCGCTATAGGTATACGGTGAGAGTTACTGGTTTGATTTGAAAATGGGCCGCAAGAAAACACTTAATGAATATTGTGTTCATTTTTTAAGATGCATCCCATCCAGGCTGGTACATGCTCCGATAGGGGAGGGGCTGCCGAATTCCTGGGGGTTCGAGGAGAATGAAGAGGGTGAAGAAGCGGAAGACCAAACCAGGGTTTGTTTCTACAGGATTCAAGCTAGCAGCACAGCAGCGTCTAAGAGAAAGAAAAAGAAGAGACCAGAACATTAAAGCCTGTCCTCAATACTGGGCTGTGCATTGCTTTGTATGCACTCTGTGTTCCTGCAGTCCTTCAGTAGCAAATTTACTTTGTACCGTACTTTAAATGATGGGTCAGTCCAACTTGACCAGGTTAATTATGTACCAAAATTCACTGTTGAATAAATATTCTTTTTTTGTACATATGAATGAGTATGGCTTACTAAACCATCTGGCAAAACCTGGAGCAAGGTGCTCATTGGACAGCGAGTCACAGTGATAGAGGCACAAACCAATAAATTACAGTACTAAGCCATGCATGTGTTACAGCTACCAAAATAAATACAGGGGCTGGTGGACACAAAGGTAGAAGCACCAGCTATAACACTGTCAATGAAGAAGTCAAGTGTACACAGGAATCAACACTCAATCATAGCACTGTCAATGAAGAAACCAAGTGTACACAGGAATCAACACTCAATCATAGCACTGTTAATGAAGAAACCAAGTGTACACAGGAATCAACACTCAATCATAGCACTGTCAATGAAGAAACCAAGTGTACACAGGAATCAACACTCAATCATAGCACTGTCAATGAAGAAATCAAGTGTACACAGGAATCAACACTCAATCATAGCACTGTCAATGAAGAAATCAAGTGTACACAGGAATCAACACTCAATCATAGCACTGTCAATGAAGAAATCAAGTGTACACAGGAATCAACACTCAATCATAGCACTGTCAATGAAGAAATCAAGTGTACACAGGAATCAACACTCAATCATAGCACTGTCAATGAAGAAATCAAGTGTACACAGGAATCAACACTCAATCATAGCACTGTCAATGAAGAAGTCAAGTGTACACAGGAATCAACACTCAATCATAGCACTGTCAATGAAGAAATCAAGTGTACACAGGAATCAACACTCAATCATAGCACTGTCAATGAAGAAATCAAGTGTACACAGGAATCAACACTCAATCATAGCACTGTCAATGAAGAAATCAAGTGTACACAGGAATCAACACTCAATCATAGCACTGTTAATGAAGAAACCAAGTGTACACAGGAATCAACACTCAATCATAGCACTGTCAATGAAGAAATCAAGTGTACACAGGAATCAACACTCAATCATAGCACTGTCAATGAAGAAATCAAGTGTACACAGGAATCAACACTCAATCATAGCACTGTTAATGAAGAAACCAAGTGTACACAGGAATCAACACTCAATGATAGCACTGGAGAACATGTAAGGTCTCTGCACCTACTATCAGCCCTCAATCAACTAAAAGTAAATTGCAGCTTTAATATATATTACAAGATTAGATCTGTCATTTCATAAGCATACAAATTTGTCATTTGAAGTCGTTTATTTTCACACAAGTGTGTAGAACGTACGACATGTAAATGGTTTTAGTAAAAAATATTCCAACCCATGTATGTCTTCAAACTTGCATGTACAAAATATTTTGGAAGAAACCTGTACAAATAAGGGTTTGCTAGCCAGGTATAGGATGCTCTCTGCAAACAGATAAGGGGGAAATGGAGGAAAAGGGCAACGTACAAGGAGGCTGTCAGCAAAATGATGGCCAGACTTCAAATCCTGTCAGCTTATAATCACCTGCAAAGAAAGGCAGAACATGCAATCCCTAATTTCCACTGGGCAGAAACACATCAGCACAGAGGAATGCAAGATTTTAATAGATTAATGGTTAAAATCTTAAAATAGAATGAACTCAAATGTACAGTAAACCTACTGCAGTAGTTTTGATAGAGAAACTTTTGAGGCTTTGATAAATGAAGTGATACAATCTTGGAACAATAAACCTGTGAGAGCCATACAATTAAACATATATCAATTTGAAAGAAAAAAATAAAAAACTTCTCTATCCAGCTTTGATAATGTCACTAGACAATTGCAATATCACTAGAAAACCTCCAACTAAAGCTACTATAAAGGATGGTGAAAATGGCTATTATAACTGTACTGGACAACATAGTTCAAAATATCTCCGTTGATTAGCTGTTTTCTGCTTTTACTCAGTCCCCCAGTGCTATTGATGTGATCAGTGCAGATCCAGGGGGAAAAATGTTCCCCATGTGTTAGAAATTTATTTTCTGTTTCACTTGTGCAGCGAGCGATCGCAGACATTGTTGACAAAGACTGTAGACTCACACACTCCTAGAATAATCTGCATGTGTGCGTACCAGTTATATGAACCCCTGATTATGGATCAAGAGGTACAAGGCGCTGGAAAGCCATATTCTCTGCAGAAAACACGTAGACATAATAAATACTGCATTTTCTTTGTGACCTGATGTTGATGGAGACAAACATGGTGAGCCATTGAATTGTGAAATGCACCCCATGTTTAAACAAGCATCTTTTGATAAGCTGCCAGACATTTGATTCCCATAGAAGTCAGTGAAATATCAAAAGGTCATTTTAAACTTTTTTATTAACAGAATGTTAAGATTTTTTAAGTTGTACATGGACCCTTTTTAAGTTTATACATTTTTTTTATTAAACTTACATGACATAAGCAATTAGTGTTCGTTTTTATTAACACAATATTTTCTTATTTTTTTTCCATGTTAACATAAAATGAAGCAGAAAATGTCAACTTTGTGCTTTGAATAAACCTTTACAATATTAAATGCTTTGTATTGCATTGATTAGCTCAAGTTCAAGAGCTCTTGCCTTGTGTGTGTTGCACTGAAAATATTTTGTGTGGCTTCTTTTGTAGGTTCAATTATTATTATTATTATTATTATTATTATTATTATTATTATTATTATTATTATTAAACAATACAGGAGGGAAAGGAAGGTGCCACAAAAATAGAAATTAACAAGAACAATTAAAAATGTAACGAAATATATATTTTACCTCAACTTTATTTGACTGGATACTTGCATCAAGTTTCATAGACCCTATTTCATCGCCCAGATGTGGCAAAAAAAAAAAAAAACACACACATTGATGTAGTTTTGCTTGGCAGGTGCTGTTTTGTTCACTCACAGGTACTGGCATCTCTGGGTTTGTGAATCCAGCAGTTAAACTTCACTTATTATTTGGTACACATTCTAATTTCAGGTGTAATCTGAATCTTAACTTCATTCAATATGGCTTCCTGAGCAAAAAGTCCAACTCGGTCGATTCTCAGATTCCTGACGCTTTTTTTTTTTTTTTACTTCTCACTTTCAGCTATGATAAATATAACATAGAGTAAAATATTGGACAATATTAAGTTAACTGCCAAACCATTGCTCAATATCAGGGGAAATGACCGTAATAAATGGACTGGGATGTAATGAGATTATACACAAAAAAAAAAAAAAAATGTCAATGTGCGATTTCTTTTTATCAAGTTCCATGTACACTGTATGAGTTACCATCCCCATATACAAGCAGAAAAGCAAACCACTGTTTATTTAACCTTGGAAAGCTAGAACACAACGTCCATGCTGGAGTCATAACTAGCTCGTAACTCGGGAGTGGGTCAAACTGTTTTTATTTATCAATAATTGACCAGAAAGACGACATTTTAATGTTAGCTGAACAGCAGATGATGTAGCCTTCTGTCTGCTGGTTTCAGCTCAAGTACCCCTTTTATTATTATTATTATGATGATTTATTTCTTAGCAGATTCCCTTACAGTTGTATACAAAAAACACACACAATTACAATACAATTAAGACCAATTACAAAATTCAATGACTTCAGTCCTAATAAGTGCAAATACAAAACACAGTATGATTTGATATCGGGGCAGTTCAAGAGCAGATAACAGTGTTGATAGATACATCAGAGTTAGATACGAGTGCAAGTGAAATACAAGATACTACAGATTGGGTTCAGTGCAGGATTAAATACAGTAAAATAGGGAGCAGATAAGTGCAAGTTAAAATGCATTAAAGGCAGAGTGCTATATTGTCCAGAAGGGAAGAGTTGAGTTTTACAGGTGTTGTCTGAAGAGGTGAGTCTTGAGGAGGTGCCGGAATGTGGTCAGGGACTGGGCAGTCCTGACATCCATAGGAAGGTCATTCCACCACTGCGGGGCGAGGGTGGAGAAGCAGCAGGCTCTGGAGGCAGGGGAGCGTAGATGAGGTTTAACCAGTCTTCTAGTGCAGGTGGAGCTGAGAGGTTGGGTGGGGGTGTAGGGAGAGATGAGGGTCTGGAGGTAGCTGGGTGCAGCCGGGTCAAGGCATCGGTAGGCGAGTACAAGAGTGTTGAACTGGGTGCGAGCGGTGATCGGGAGCCAGTGGAGTGAGCGGAGCAGTGGAGTAGCATGGGAGAAGCAAGGCAGAGAGAACACCAGGCGAGCAGCGGAGTTCTGGATGAACTAGAGCTGACAGGTGGCGGATGCAGGGAGGCCAGCCAGGAGGGGGTTGCAGTAGTCTAGGCAGGAGAGTACCAGGGCCTGGACGAGGAGCTGTGTGGAGTAGTTGGTGAGGAAGGGTCGGATTCTTCATATGTTGCTCAGGAACAAATGGCAGGTGCGTGCTAGAGTGGAGATGTGCTGGGAGTAGGAGAGGCAGGGGTCCAGTGTTACTCCGAGTTTCTTGGCTGAGGAGGAGGGAGAGAGCGTGGTAGATTCCAAAGGAATGGAGATAGAGAGATCAGAGGAGGGGGAAGATGAGGAGGGGAAGAAAAGGTCAGATTTAGAGAGGTTGAGTTTGAGGTGATGCAAGTACATTCAGGAGGAGATAGCAGACAGACAGGTAGAGAAACGGGGGAGAGAGGAAGATCTGAGCATCATCAGCATAGAAATGGTATGAGAAACCATAGGATGCGATGAGGGAGCAGGTGTAGAGAGAGAACAGGAGAGGACCCAAGACTGACCCTTGGGGGACTCCTGTTGATAGAGGGTGAGGTGCGGAGGTTGAGCCCTGCCAGATTACCTTGTAGGTGCGGTCGGAGAGGTAGGAGGAGAATTAGAACAGAGGAGATAGAGGCAGCTCGGGCAGAGTTTACTGAGTTAGTGACAGACAGGAGAGCAGTTTCAGTGGAGTGAGCAGAGCGGAAGCCAGATTGGAGAGGGTCGAGCAGAGAGTGGTTGGACAGGAAAGCAGAGAGCTGGCGGTGTACAGCCCGCTCGAGGGTTTTGGAGAGGAAGGGTAGGAGGGAGACAGGACAGTAGCTCTGGAGAGAGGGGGGTCGGGTAGGTTTTTGAGGAGGGGTGATAGAGGCTTGTTTGAAGGCAGAGGGAAAGAGGCCAGAGAGGAGAGAGGTGTGAGAAGGGAGGAGATGAAGGGAAGTAGAGCAGGAGCAGCAGCTTGAAAGAGGTGAGTGGGGAGGGGGTCCAGGGCACACGTGGTGGGTTTGTGACCCTGGAGCAGGGATGGAGAGGTCAGAGTCAGAGAGGGGAGAGAAGGTGGAGAAGGAGGGTGAATTAGTAGGGAGACAGAGGGTGTTGGGGTTGGAGGCGGGAGGGAGGGAGTGGTGTTTGTGGATACCGGAGATTTTAGAGGAGAAGAAAGAGGCAAAGTCGTCAGAGGATAGTGGAGGGAAGGTAGAGAATAGTTTCCGGGGGTTGTTAGTGGAGGATTGGATAATAGATTGGAAATAGGAGCGTTTAGTAGAGGAGAGAGTAGAGGAGAGGAGAGGAGGGAGCAGTAGAGGTCTAGGGCAGCAGGGAGTTTGGTTCTCTTCCATTTCTTTTCAGCAGAGCACAGCTCTGTTCTTGCTGAGCATGGCACAGAGGAGGGCCAGGGTTGGGTTGGTGACAGGACAGAGGGAGTCGAGGGAGGAGGTGAGGAAGGAGAAGAGGGTGGATGTAGCAGAGTCTACAGAGAGTTGGGAGGAGTCGATAACAGGGAAGTGAGAGAGAGCGGTGGAGGCAAGGACAGAGGGGGAGAGAGAACGGAGGTTACGGCGGGAGGTGACAGTGGTGGTAGGTGGAGTAGGGAGAGAGAGGAGAGACAGAGAAAAAGAGATGAAACAGTGATCAGAGAGGTCCACAGGCGTGACAGAGAGGGTGGAGAGGCAGCAGGCCCTGGAGAAGGTGAGGTCCAGTTGACAGACAGCTTTGTGGTTAGGAGAGGATGGAGAGAGAGAGAAGTTGAAGGAGTGAAGGGGAGAAAGGAATCCGGCAGAGTGTGTGGGGTTGGAGAGATGGATATTGAAATCACCTAATAGGACAGTTGGAGTAGACATAGAGGGGAGGGAGGAGAGTAGATAGTCGAATTCATTGAGAAAGTGAGTGAGAGGTCCAGGGGGATGGTACAGTACAATTAGCAGGAGTTGACAGGGAAAGGTTAGTTGGACAGCGTGAAATTCAAAGGCGTTAACAGAGAGTGAGGAGAGGTCAGAGGGGACAGAAATGAGTAAGGAGGGAGAGAGAAGACCAGTCCCACCTCCCCGTCCAGTGGGACAGGACGTAGAGAGAGGACAGGGCAGCAGGAGTTAGTGTTATCAGGGGACAGGCAGGTTTCAGTGAGAGCAAGGAAATCGAGAGAGAGAGAGGTGGGAGGCAAAGGCAGAGATGAAAGCAGCTTTGTTAGCAGAGGAGTGACAGTTCCTGAGGGCATCAGAGAGTGGGGGAGGGGGAGGGATGCGGTTAGAGTGGTTAGGGGACGGAGAGAGGACAGAGGACGGGAGTGACAGGACAGAATAACAAGGATGTGAGAAACAGTCATAGCATGACAGGTGAGATTGATAGGTAAGTAGTGGGGGCAGGAGTGGTGGGGGGAGGGTACAGACCTGTCTAGTAGTTGGCGTCTTCCAGAGCGCTACTAGGTTCATATTTTCTCCACTGTCTGCCGCTTCGTGCTGGCGCACAAATAGGCTAGCTGTCTATTATACTAAACTGCACTAAAGACAATACTTAAGCAATACAATAGTTTCAATGCACTTCAATAGGATCACACAACTACAGAAACTGTGTGGAAACCAGACTGCAAATCAACCTCTATTCAATTTAACCACACTCACCTGGTACTAATCACAAACAGTAGATCACATAATTAAAACACCACCACCTTTATAATGTTACTTAAATACAGCTAATGGTAAGAGTTGGAATGAGGCCTCTAGCAGCTACTGGGAGAGTTTTGGAAAAGGACTTTGATAAAGGACTTTGCTGCCGCTAAAGCTTGGAAAATGTTTTACGTAATTTAGCTTGATGAATACAAAAAAAATGAAGGGGTTAATTTGTAAAAAAAAAATAACATAAAATAAAAAAATAAATGTAAAAAGTGGCATTGCACAATGTCAAAGAGGTATTTTGTTATTATGTATGTATTTATTTCTGTCAGAATCCACTTACAGTCAGGCATTACAGTTTTTTAATAGGCCTACTGGGGCATGGTCATTTTAGAAAAAGTCACTACATTATATGTTTGAAGTAGACTGGAATTCTGAGTGCTTTGAAGTTGTGAATTATATAAAATGATAAAGACTAACAAATGAACTGAAGCAAGTATTCATTTTAATATTTTTCCTATTATTTACGGTATCTTAACGTTAGTATATGTAGGTGCATATGATTACATGATGCACCTGTATACTGACTAAGACAGGATTGCTACTGTAGTATTTATGTGATGTTCTGTACCCGCACTTAATCATCACCGCCTAAGGCCGGCCCTGCTTGTAACATTTCTATTTCGGGGAATAAGGGTTATAACAACATAACGTTTTCGTTCTTGCAAGTAAGACATGTATAATTTTTAGACTTATGCAACTATGCACGGGATAATCTGGATGTACTGAATCAAACACGAAAACAAATTGCGCGTAACAGTATCCAGGACAGTCCCCGCAGGAGGAACGGACAGAAACTGTTGACATCACAGCAGTGCCTCTGTTGAAACCACGCCCCCGTCACGCCCCTATCTGCCTGTTGTGAAATCTGCTCAATCGAAATCACGCATGCGTACAGTTGGATGGTAGTTTTGAAACTAATCAAATTTAAACCCCTGAGCTACTAAACACAAACGAAATATTGGTTTGGCGTTAACATACAATACTCAATTCATCATTTACTTTCATTTTTGGATTCGAGTCGTTCTTCATATTTTGTATAACCAGACAAAATAATCACTAGTAAAGACTTTTTTTTTTTTTTGTTTAACCTGCCGTCTAGTATAAAGGCTGTAGTAATGTTTACCATGTGTTAATAAATTTCTCGTAAGACACTAGAATATGTCAGGATGAGAGAACGTTTTATTACTTATTTCAGAGATAAAATATTTTAATTCCCCAAAAGACATCCTAAAAGGGTTTGTTTAATTATACGTAGTGCCCTGATTTCTGTGAGTTTTACCCCGAATTGTAGAACTTACTATCCTTTAACAATTAAATTGGTACCTGTTAAGCTAGTCGTATCAATCAACTGAGAATCGTGTTTGTGTTTTTTTTCTTCTGTGAAACTAAACGCGCTTATAATCGGCCAAGACTCCCCCCCCCCGTACAAACTGAACTATTCATAAATAGAGTCGCCGCTTCTGATTTTAAATGGAAACGTAAGACTTAAAGCCAATTTAGTGGTATCAGTGTATCTTAACTGCTCTTATCTGAAATGTGACTTTACAACTGTAAGTCGCTCTGGATAAGGGCTTCTAAGAAATAACACACGAACGGCTTAACGGTATCAATTTAATTCTTAAAAAGGAGTAGATAAATTGGTCCAATACTGAAAATAAGCCCCAATTATATGCAAGCCAATTATTTTAGTACGCAAAATAAAGATGCTTCTAATAAAAGGAGGACAAAGCTCATTAATACCAACTGTCGAGTCTAATTGTCTGTGGCCAATACAGCCGTTATGCAAGCAACTAGGGACTCACAGCTTTCCATAGCATAGGGAAGCGGTTTACGGATTAACCGAGGGCAAGTTGAGACACAGCCGCGTGGGTCCGAGGTTTATTAACCAATAAGCCACAGGCGACCTTCCTGGAGACCTTCCTGACTCTTTATATACATTCTCATCAATACTAATAAAAGCCCACTCAAAACTTCCAACTGTATATAAAATTAGGGATATGGCGAGCTTGCAGATTCTAGGCATGCCGTTTACATAGTTCCATGCATTTCCAATGGGACAATTCCATTTCACCACAAGATAGTTCCCTAAACCCAAGTGTTCTCTTGTGAACTGCTGCTATATGCAGAGACTATATTGCAATTGCAAAATGGGTCAGTTACTCATTCTAGAACTGGTCAAATTCCAAGTTTGCACGCATCATTATATCTGTCTTGCAGTGATGGGAGGCAAGGAATATCAAACAGCATCTTGACCAGGGAATCAAAATGGGGGCAATCCACAATAATGTGGAGGCTCAATAAGACTTGAACAAACTACTTATTTAAAACATTTTTATTTTGCAGTTTAAAACATAATGCCTGAATTGGATTAACTAGAATACACATTCCTAACATTATTAGAACAGCTCTTTATATAGCAGGGCTGCATCAAGGAAAAGAAATTAAAAAAAAAGTTCAGCAAATGTACAGGTATGTCTTAAAAAAACAAGTCACTCCTATTCATCTTTACAATTACCATAGAATTATGCAATATGGTCCGTTATATTCTGGTCATAGTTGTGACATTTGTATACAAATATAAAAAATTAAAATACTGTACAGAACAAAAAGTCCTAAAACATCTCTGCATGGAATTACAATAAAAAGTCAAGTCTTGAAGCTAGGGTCAATTTCTTGGGTGGCTCAATAAGAGACACTCCATGGTACCTGAAACAAAAATCAAGAATGAATGAGATTGACAATTCTGACATCAGTATTTTTTCACTGGCTCTCTTCAAATTAGACACATCTGCAATGTGCCGCTAGCAACCACAATGACCTTTAGTTGAAAGCATGCAAACAGAGTCAGGGTCAAGGTGTGTTTTGACAAGGGAAAAATTCAAGAGCATGCGTTAGACTGGATCGTTAGTGTTCTAAAGCTTCCCGCTTAACTGTGGCATGCAGCGAGTGCAGAGATGACAGCGCTTGAGTGCCAAGACTAGCACAGGGAATACTTTCCATAGCAGGCAAGCAGGTTGAGTTATGGATGCTAAGACTGTAGGTGCCAAATTCTAGGCATGTACACATTCCGTGTTTGAAACGAGGCACTTACTGAGCAGCTTTGTATTTCTCCCGTACAGACTGCTGTGCGTGTTGAGGTGCACCGAGGTAGGATTGATACAAGTCCCTTATGCAAGGCTCCAGGGTCTCTAGCGTGTAGCCAGTCAATTCTACCAAGGACTCTGGCTGCAAAAAAGAGCAGGGGGGGAAAAAAAAAAAAAAAAAGTGTTAGCGTGGACATATTTCTACCAAGCACAGCACACAGATTGGTCTTTGAGCAGATTCAATTTTAAAAACCCCATGCACGGCAATTCAAAAACAAAACAAAAAATCAACTTCAGGAACAAAATTATTGATTTGTTGCATCCACACAGCTGCTAACCTTTACTGCTCGTTTTCATTGATGAAGGCACAACTTTACAAAGCTGTTTAGGAAAAAGAATTAGTCAGCAGACAGCCAGTGAAGTCACACCCAGTTCAGCTTTGGGTTTCAACCAAACTCAATTACTGTTTGCAAATAGCAATTTAGCTATGGTCATTTATCTTGTACAATACCTTAAGCATTTGTAAGGCAACGTGGCAGGTAAGCCAATAAGGGAGGGGGGCGGGATATAATTAATTTTTATTACACAGTCTAACTTCACTATAACAAACCACCTTTAAACAAATTAGCCCTATTAGAAGGATCACTTAGACAATTTACCCAGACAAAAGAATCTTGGTAGTGACTGACACTTCTCCAGTATGAATGTGTTACTCAGTGAACAACAAAAGCCATTGGTAGGCTAATTCGGAGAGAAAGCGGACTTATTGATAACCTTTTGTAGTGAGAATCATGAGAGACTTAAGCAACCGTTGCCATCTTCAAACAAAACTGCAACCATGGCAACAGACGTGAGGAGGAAACAAGACTGAAAACCGCATGCATTGAGAAAAAGCATGAATATAAAAGCAAGCTACACTGGATGTGTTAGAGAATGGGTACACAATTACTGTATTCAGCATGCAAGTCTACTTTTAAATTCATTTATTTTAGTTTAATTTGATCAATGAGAAGTGGTCTTGAAAAAAAATTCAATTTGGGCATTTCATTATTCTGATACAGCAAATTGCCAAACCCTATTATAGTTAACCGGATATAAAGCAAACATTCCTCCAGGTCCCAGTTAGACTGTGAAGTTAGCCTGTGAGATCTATACACACACCTGTCAGAAGTTTACATATCCCTATGGAAATTTATAAAATGAATCTCAAACTAATTACAGGAAACATCTTTTGTAGAAAGTGGATGAGGGAAAAAAAAAAAAAAAAAAAAAAAAAGTCCACAATTCAGCATTTCTGCAAAACTCAAAATGCCAATTCAAAAGTAATCATACCCTTTGATGCTATGATAGCATTGTCTACAAGGTGCTAGAAATGTCAATACGATAATGCAGAACCCAATTCTAGAAAATGCAGGATTGTAGGTGAACATTTAGGGAGTATAAAAGGGTTAGGCATAGGATGATAGCTCTCATTACCAATAAGTCAATATGGGAACAAGTAAAGAGCTATCTGAAGACCTTAGGCAAAACATTGTCAAAGCTGGAGAAGGATACAAGACGACTTCCAAACATTGAGAATCCTAATGTCAACTATTGTTTCTATTATCTAGAAGTACAAGACTCATGGTACTGTCACAACGCTCCCTCGGTGTGGAAGAAAGAAGGTTCTTTCACCAAGAACAAGTAGAAGAATTGTGAGGAAGGTTAAGAACAATCCAAGACTGACTGCCAAAGATATTCAAAGTGAATTGGCTGCAAGTGGGACTGGGGTTTCCATTTCAATAGGTCATTGAGTTGCATGGTGAAGGTCTCAATGGTCACAGGCCAAGGAAAAAGCCACTCTTGGGGAAATCACAAGGACAAATCACTTAGTTTGCAGAACGGCATTTGAATGAGGGATACAAGTTCGGAGCCAAGGTTTTGTGGAGTGATGAAACAAAGAGCCATTTGGTCACCCTGATGGTCGTTACATTTGGAGAAAGTCTGGTGAGGTGTACAAAGAAAAAGTACACCATACCTACTGTCAAGCATGGATGTGGTAATAGCCTTCTATGGAGCTGTTTTTCCTCTAATGGCACAGGAAATTAGTTCCAATACATGATAACATGGATTCCATAGCATACCAAAAGATATTGGCCAATCATCTGAAACCCTCTGCTACAAAACTTGGTTTAAAGCGCAACTGGTCGTGCCAACACGACAATTCAAAGCACACGTCAAAATCTACTTCAGAATGGTTAAAGAATAAAATTAAGGTTCTGGAATGGCCTAGTCAAAGTTCCAATCTAAATCCAATTGAGAATCTTTGGTAGAAGTTGAAGACTGTGCACAAGAGAAGTCCTTGGAATTTGAATGAACTGGAAAAATTGTTTAATAAATGGTCAAAAATCATTAAAAAAGAATCATGCCAAATGCTCATATTTCCCAAATATCCCAATTGTTTAAAAGCAGTTAAAAGGTGCCTCAACTCGCTATTCAATTTCATTCTGTCAGGGTATGAATTAAATAAAAAGAAAAAAAGTTGTAGACATCTTTTTTGTAACTTGTTTTCCTCACACAAAAGCAACTCTTGCTACAAAAGATTTCCTACAATTTTGTTTCCATAAATACACAGGGGTTAACCACTTCCAGACTCTTCATGCTACAAAAGACACTTGTAGATTGACTTACCCAGGTATCTCCTGTAATTGTAACGTTTGATAAAATCATTGCTGCTGCAGCAATGACAGAAGGCAGGTACTTCAGGAAAGGATCAGAGTCGACCAGGCTTAATTCTCCAAGGAACTGGAAAGAAAACAGAAAGACTAACACACGTGCTCTATAAAAACTATTAGACACCTGCACAGCGGAATATCAGGCTACACAGTACCATGTTTCACACACCTTCTAATGACACGCAATGCTGTTTCTCAAGTGAGGGTAGCTTTGAGTTTACTTTGTTTAATCCCAAATCTGCCATCTGTAGGACTAACCTGGTTTCACTTCCTTAAATATCTTTGGGGAGAATGTCATATTACAGATAGTCTGTGCAGTAATTAACCACAATAGTTGTACAAATAGTACTTCCTTAACACTGAACAAAGAGTTTATTGGAAAAGTACAAGCCTTTGAGCAGAATGCAATATAGGCCTATTTGTAAACTGCAACAAAGTACCCATAGTTTCTTGCAACAATGTAGCCATGTACAGTTAAAAACATCTGTAACAACTTAATCCAGACAGCTCCATGTGAGAGCTCAATGTACATAACTATTAGGATTGTTAAATCTGTTGCTATATACAGGACTTCACAATTTTAGGTACAACCAAGTACCAGCAGAAATGGTTTGGTACGCACCAGAATTAGGGATCCTCACCCAAGTCGCTGTCTAGCTCCTCAAACAGCTCAAAACAATTGGGATGTCAAGGATCACTAGATTCTTACACCAGTAGACATGTATTTATTCATTAGCAACCACAGATAGCTGTCTCACTGGGTCCAGACTACTCAAATGCCCCACCCATACTCATCCAGACACAGGAGAGAACGGGTGTGTCATTGAGGGGGGTTTGATTAGGGCAGTATTGAATTCAAAAACAGGAGGGGGGGGGGGGGGATTTATATATATATATATATAAAAAAAAAAAAAAAAAAAAAAACCAGGTCTGGTGGATGCAGAGCATGTCCAAACCTGACAAATCAGAAGAGATTATAAAGTGTCTCACCAGTGACAAGCTCTCCACTTTTTTGTTCACTTGCTGATGCAGAAAGTATTGTGTAAGAAACTGGTTTATTGTTGGAGCAGCAAGATCAAAAGAAAGGACTTTCAAAACAAGATGCTCCATCCTTAGAACCTGCTTCTTGGTATAAGTGTCGTCTGTAATGTAGACAAACTCTGCCACTTCTGGTGGGTAGATCTCCTCAAATTTTCTGAAATGAGAAAAAACCCTCAGAAAAGGTTGCTTTGAAGACATAAAATGCCAGCATTTAATCACATTTCATAGGACAGCTGGAAATACTCACGATGCTAGAAGCATGGCAGCTGTGCCAACGAGCTGCAGTTTCCCTCTCAGCACAGACATGGATGAGAGGAATCTGTCGATGTAGTTCACAGCCAGGTATAGCGTCTCGCTGTGCAGCTTATATTCCTCCCCGACTTCCACCAGCCAGTCCACCAGGATGGCTCGCATGCTGTTAGTGATGTCTGGCTGTTTTGACATGTAACCTGCCTTTGGCCTGGACTTCAGCTATTTCAGGAACAGAAAAAAAAGAGATGTCTAGTATGTTTCAATACGTCAAAACCCTCTACAAAATTGAAGGCAGTTAACTTTGGATTCTGTTCTGCATGCCAAATCTTAAGCCAAACAGTTTCCTCAAGATTGTAGCCCTCACTGGGATATACATACCTCCATTTCTCGTAAATATTTGTGGATGTCTAATGCGTAATCAGGGACTTCATTAACAAGACACTTATTTTCTTCTGCTTCATTAATGGACATGTCCAGAACCATAGGGGAATCTGGAAAGATTTGACAAGGACAGGATTCAAGTATGCACACAAATTCAAAAAAGTCATAGTTCAGGTAGTATTATATATTATATTTAAGAACAGGGGGTTACTGGATAGACAGTTGCAGGTTTTAACTTAGGACAAATCAGAGATGTGGCCCCAAAACCACTGGTGGCAATTTAGCGCCCCTCATGAAGCTGCTGGGGTTTGGCGGGGGGGGATTTAATAGGGTAAACATATTCCAAATTATTCTGTATTGTATTTATGCAACCAATGAACAGCACACTGCTAACCCAAATACAGTCATGCGTGCCACTAGATGTAGCCTTCCTGACTGATCAGAAAAGCTACAGAAAACCTGGTCACTGGATTCAAGATCTACCTACCAAAGCTGACATCCATCGAACATTCAATGGTAGAAAGTGGCTGTCTGTTCACAAGGGAGGATTTCACAGGTGGGTTAAGTGCAAGAGGGATTTTGGACTCCGGTTTTGCTGTTGAGGCATGTTGCCTCTTACTGCAGGCACCATCAGGCTGATCCACATGGATTGTGAAAGCAGGCAGTTTTGCTCCCACTTTGCCAGCAGGGTCCTGGCCATAGGTCTCACTGCAGGAAGCAGCCTAGAAAGAAATAGTAATTTAATGTCAAAAGTGTAATGTAGGGCTGCATTGTAAGATGGCTACATACATCGGCTAACCAGACATTTAAGATACACCGATTGACCTTCAGGAACAGTTATGGATTACTGTAAGTCATCCACTTGGACTAAAAAAGTGGATTTAGAGATGTAGGCAGCATGTGCTATAGAAGCTCATTGCTCAACACCAGTCCAATCTGAACACGCAGGAGATGGTGGTGGGGCATCTAAAATGGCGGTGTATTTCGATTCGGGATAGTTAATACTTTAGTTACAGAGGGGTCAAGACACACGTTATTTAATTCTCTTCTACAAATGTAAACGACAACCAAAGCCATGAATTAACCGCTTCGATGCTGCGAGAATTCAAAATGCCGTTGTGCAGGAAAGGCAATAACTAAAATCAATTCGAGATCGTAGGGTTAAAATAAGGCTTAGACACCCAAACCTAGACGCAAAAGCATTATTGTTAAAACTGAACAATGCCATTGTAAACTACAGCAGCAAGTTTAGAAAATGGCGTACTGTACGGGAAAAACTAAATTAGACATTACAAGTAACCAACATTATTGCGCGCTGTAAGTGTCACCACATTGCATTTCAACTGACAGAATAAAGCTAGATGCTTTCACGCTTGATAGATATATATATATAACATAATATACAAGCCTTAAACGTATGTAAAATTAGTTTACATTTCATAGACGAATCTGGAGGCAGGCCATTTTACTAGCCAGAGCATTACATTTTTAATTACAGGCCACCACGGCGGCACATACAAGTTGTAAACTGGCATTATCTGCACAGGAATATTGGAAATTATATATTTAACACATTTAAATACACAAATGTAACGATATTGCGTAGTAACTTACAGTAAATGTACAGACCTGCTTTGTGGCGCGTTGTGACTGAACTCTGGTGATGCGCTGGTTACCGGTATTCTGCAAAACTCCCAAAACCGTTCGGTTTGAGGCTTTGGGATTCGTATTCTCTTGGTTTTCCAACACATTTTTTCCAGCTACTCTTTGCCTTGAAAGCACATTTTCCTGGTTCTGGCTATTATCCCCCGTCACAGTCACCTGACTGGCACCAAACATTTTCAAAATAAAATTGGAAACCTAAGAAGTTCGAAGCCTAGGTGAACAGCTGCCACGTCTAAAATAAAAGCAGAATTTAGAATCAAAGCTGGAGCGTAACAAAGTTGCAAACAATAACATCAGGAGCACCGCTGCTGTTAACAAAAACACAAATTAAAAAGCAAAATCTAAAATAAACGCCCAGCTAGAGGCCACAAAATAAATCGGCAAACAGCGTGCTCGACAGTGTTTTCTTCAATTCTCCATGCTGATTTTATTTCCCGTTTAAGACAACTAAGTTATATCTCTTCTGCTTGATTCCCAATCGTACTTTCTCTGCCAGTTCCTGCAGTTACTACTAAAACTGCTGCTTTCTCTATTCAAGTAGCCCGCGACTATTGAAATTATCCAATCACAGACCAAGTGATTCAATACGTCACAGGAACTACGGTGGCCGAGTCCAAACCTGAGTACTGCCTCTTTTGCTCAAGTATTTAACAAATCCTAGAAGCCAGTGAAAAGCGTATCCGCATGATATAAAATGTGTTTTGGAAATGTGTTGTATTTCTTAAATACAATTTATGTACGTGACAAAGGGCTTGTTTTTTTTCCAAGCTTAGAAAAAAAAAACTTTCTGAAATAATAATCTCGTTGTTACAGTGGTTTTGAAATATTATCAGGTAACCTGACTACAATGAGACCTATTATAAGACCAACAACACGTGGTGTGCAAAGGCTGCTGTTTGAAGGCAGCTGATTTTTCAGCATATTAATTGAGTTCGCACTTTAAAAAACATCTTAATTGTTGAGAATCCAGGTCCATGGCATTTTATATAAAACATACAACAAAACCAAGGAGAACACAACATTGCACTTGTATAGATAACGCCTTTGAGGCCAATACACAAATCGCTTCAGTGTTAAACAGTTAAACAGCAGTCACCATTTTAAACATTGCAACTGGGACTGAAGCTATTGTTAAAACCAAGCAGTATTATAAACACAATTCAACAAGCAGGATGCTACATAAAAACTGAGTGCCAAATAGGAAGAGTAACAATGGATTAGGCTGAAGAGACAAGCAGGTTGAGAAGATCGCTTCTCCAACACCCCCCTTTGATAAACGGTTGATTAGGGTTTGGGAAGTGATGATGACCATTCAGTGTCTTCGAAAACAATAGAATATTTATTTGCTCTGACTAGTCATTGAAGCTGCCCCTCAAGCTTCGTTTTCAGTTGGCCCTGTGTGCTGTATGTCAGCAAGGTCCTGGCTATACCAATGCAAATGAAGATCTCATTCAGTTCACTAACACCATTGACTGGATTACTAGGACCTCTTATCACCTCAGAAATGGACTCCCATCTTTAACCTGTAAACAGTTTGTTATGACACAATGAATTGCAGGCATCACCAGCATTGACAAATTGAGATTGACAGGCTGTAACATGTAAACAAATTACTTGTCTTATATATATCCTTAACTGTTTATTATACTTAAATTGAAGGCAACCCACCACACACAATTACAGGTATTCAAATGTAAATCGTATTTTGTGGTTTGTTATTGCTTCTTCAATAAAAAGCATGTTGTAAGATGTTAAAAAGACTCCTATAATAGTTTCAATATATTTAAGTTCCAAAATGTGTTCCAAAAACAGAAAAATATGTGTTCTAAAACAGCTGGGCTTATGCAATCGACAGGAAGATGCAATGAAGATACAATACATTTTAGGACTACTTGATTTTCATGCAATTAACAGATAATACTATATAAGGAGACATGCAAATTAGACCCACCCAGGCATGAGTGATTCACAGCATGGCAGGGTTAACCCTGATCAACATGCACATGTGTTTGTTTGGGTTAAGAACTTCACAGATTCATACCTAGAGGGCTTCAGTTCACTTGCGCTTTTTAAACGAACTGAAGCTGCCATCTTCACAGGTGGTAGAGCATTCTGTTATAGGGCCCCAAAACTGTGAATGACCTGCATAGCTCTGTAAGGGAAGCACCAAGTGTCACTGCTTTTAAAACAAGATTAAAAACACGCTTTCATAATGTAGCATTTTTTATTCTCTGCCTTGTTTTACTGTTCTATGTGTTTTTGTTTTTATTGCTTTTCTTGCATTCTTTTATTAATATTTGTCAATGTTTTTATTCATGTGAAATGCTTTGCTGCAATTTTTATTGTGAAAGGCGCTATATTAAAAAGAAAGATTATTCTTATTCTTCTTCTTCTTCTTCTTCTTCTTATTATTATTATTATTATCATCATCATCTTCATTAGGGTTTGAGTTTCTTTGTTGTGGAAGCTGGTACAGCAGACAGTGCCCTCATGATTTGAGTTTCTTTGTTGTGGAAGCTGGTACAGCAGACAGTGCCCTGAGGCTTTCGTAGAACATTAACAAGTGTAGTCACATGAAGCTTCATATTAGGTGTCCTTTACATCAACTGCTATTGAAGAAAGCCATCCTCTCAGGGAGAAAGTGCTAACATGCTACTGAAGCTATTGTCCTAGTTAGAACCGGACTCTGTTGGAAACCATAACCACAAGACTAAGCAATTAGTCCACCACATTTTATATTAAATAGGTTGTGATTTGTTGTGTTAAACTAGTACCGTCTTGACAACTGGAGCACCAGGCCACACCTGATGATACACATTATTACTGTCTGAACTATAGCGCCGTTAAACCTGTTATTAGTTATCTAACTTTTCAATTCACTGGGCCATTTCCTCTGAAAACAATTCATATTGCATTTTGTAAATGAAAAACACCCTTTTGAACCTCCTCCAGTTCTAGAATGTCTTACTGTTACAAACAGACCTAACATGCTAGTTGAAAGAAAGAAAAAAAAGATGGTATGAGTCCCTTCCATTGATCGATCTTATTACTTTGAAGAAGACAGACTTAAATGTCTGAATGTGATTGGTGAACCACAACTTCCACAAAAATGTTTTACTGAATACTTTAAATTTAAAGAGTGATTAGAAGTGACAAATACATCGTGACACAGAAAGAAAGCTGTACTGAGAAAAAAACAACATCAGCTGGAGATTTTTGCATGTGAAACAGGTGTGGTCCCTGGAGTACTGGAAGTTCAAACTTAACAAAGGTAGTATTGCACAATACACATTCGTTTAGATTTAGAACATTAGTACACTGACAACAGTTTCTTTCTTCTGACTTCATACATTGCTAAGAAACACATATAGCCCGGTTAATGTGGCATATAGAAATGTTTTGACATAAATTGGATGAAGTAATGATGTGTTGTAACGAATGCTGGTTTCAGACACAAACTAGCTTGGTTTGTGACTACTTTTTTGCCTCTTTTTTAAAATTCTCATGCATCTTTTACAACCCATTTCTTTCTTAGACTTTGTAAATCATACTGTAGGCGGTGTAAAATAGAAGGCATCACAAATCCATTTCAAATACCTGCTTTACTGTCTAGTTGTGTGGGTGTGAGAAGATCTTAACACCTCCTGTTTCTACCTGAACCCATACATCAATTTTGGGGAGCCCCAGTTTCCTAGTTTCTCCCATTGGTCTGAAGAGCAATGCTTTAAAGCAGGTTGAGTGATGGATGCATGGCAGTGATGTGTAGTGCAGTGTGCAAATAGGATTAAAGGACCTTTCTCCCAGCAGAAAAGTAAAGTATTGTGCAGCAGCTGCCCAATCCCACATTACTCATATTACAAAGCAGCAGTCTAATCCACTCATTTAGCAGATAATGTCTGTGTGCTAGAAGCTGGCAGATATGTGTATCTTGATCAACCAAAAATTACTTTAAACTTTTGAAGCAATGTAGAATGTAAGTGGGTGGCAAATTATAAGCACTGACAGAAGTTTAAAAGATCATTGCCATTTACAAATCTGAACAGTTTTTAAAAAAAAAAAAAAATGTGCAAAGTCACATCATTAACATTACATGTAATTGTATGCAAATAAGGATAAAAAAATTAATATACTGTGGGCCGTTCCCTCCTAACTTTATAGTTCTAATCTACACACTTTCAAGATTAATCAGGATTTATTTTGTAAAGTTATGTGTTTATAAAATAGTGAATGACAGATAAAGTGCCTACAACATATGCTTTTCAACTTGTTACTGATTTCAAGTTTGACAAATTTGGGTTTCATCTTTTTAGTCAAACAATTGTGTAGACAAGTAATATTTGTATCATGAAACAAAAAGCCAGCGAAAATAAAATTTTATGGGAATGAACTATTGAAAGCAGCATGTTACATTAGCATTTAAATTCTTCATAAAACATATAGAATTGTAACAAGTATTATTTTATTGACGACTAAGACCAATCTTTAAACGGACTAAAATATTCTCAAAATATTTTTCAATATACATATATACTAAATGTTACTTTTAAAAAGCATCATAAAACATTTGCACATTTTACATAAATAACATTTGAATAAAGATAGTATGCATGTAAACATTAGCCCTTAAAAGGGACAAAGAATATAATGCTGAAGACTGTGTCTTAAAATGAACTACACGTGTCTTTAATATACCTGGATCTTGAAAAACTAGAAGACAATATATCTAACATTGTAACAATTAAAATGTCTTGAACATAACACTAAATTTCAATGTATTTAATATATTAAGCAAACAATAAGCATAATTTGGCTTTTTTATGTAAAGATGTACAGTACTAGGTTGTCGTTTTTTTTTTCTCCTCAGGATTAAGCAGAATCAAAGAAAGCAATTAAAGAATCGGAGTCATAGTTATCCAAAACTTCAAGCAGCAGAGGAACCTTGGTTTTCACATTTGTTCCCTTGAATTTGAACTTGTCAATGAAGAGGTCTGTAATCATACCTGCAAGAGAAGGCAACTGTAAAGTAAAATACATATAACACACACTTCTTTCTAAATTAAAAATTCTGTATGAGAAATGAGTATCCTGGACAGATATCACCCTGTGCAAAGACCAAACAGCACGAATCGAATGTTGAAAATAACCCTTTTTAAAATGTATTAGCAGTTCCTGAGCACAGTCTTCATCTTTGTGTTATATAACAAGGTCACTCTTATAAGAAATGGGGTTTCACGCAGCGTGAGCCAATACACAAAGCAGGAACAACTCCATTATACAGAATCAGGAGGTGTTCCAATAGTGCATTGCGCACCTTCAAGACAAAAGTACATTTTTGTTCCTCAACTTAATGAGCTTAGCAAATAAAAACTCTTTTACTCTGGGGCCCTGTCACAGAATTTCCAAACAAAGTGGAATGATGGGAAAACATACCGTACAATCTTTCTAGATGGGCAGGCTGCTTCTTGTACTCTTCTAGGAGGTGATCAGCCTCTTCCAGAATACTGCGGTACTCTGGAATCAAGAAGTCCACATTACCTTCATGAACCTGCAGCTCCTGGGGGATACACATAGAGGAAACACATCAAAAGGATGGACAGAACCATTCCTGTTCAATAAGCGCTTCTTACACCTGGGTTTACTGTGTCCATGATACAGATGAGGGGGCAAAAGATGTAGGAACTATTTTAAAGATCTCAATTGCGGCAGATCAAAAATAAGCATTTTGTGTGCTAAGGTTAGACACACAACATTGATAAAACTTCAGGGAAGTTCCTATTTTAATGATCTTAACTATGGTGGTATTCAAACGGACATAAGGTCCATAATGTATATTGAATGACAATCACTAACTTTATTATGTTAGAAGTGACTTTTTTTTTTACAAATATAAAATGTCACTAACATAATAAAGTCCTCAGGATTTTAACATAAATAAATACATGTCTTGCCTTAGGGGTGTACTGCCTCTGTTCTAGAGATTTAACAAACACATTTTATACCCTGGAAGAGGGAGGGAGGGAGGAAGAGAACCACCAATCTTGTCAACATTCATTGCATTCAAACTGGCAAACCGTTTTCTTCACTGAACGATCCTGACTCTTAAGATACCAGCCTCAGCGTCACATAATACTGTATATGTAAAATGATCTCAGATCCACACACCCATGCTTTACAGTCACTCCTCTTACCTTCAAAGCATCAATTAACTGAACCTTTTTAGCCAGAATCAACTGGTATTCTAGTTTGGGGTGGATTAGCTTCAAGGTGTGGTTTACAGATTCTTCGTTAACATCTGTAAGCAGGAGAACACAGGATCTGTTATTAGCTGTTGTCTAGAAATTGCTATTTCAGATTTTTTACTTATCTTACTCATATAATTTTGCTTGATACACGCATCCACAATGTTTAGAATTCACATCCTAGCCTTTTATTTAAATGTATTATGCCTGTATTTAATTTATTTGCATTGTTTTTTACTGTTGTATTTAATGTACTATGCCCTGTATTTCACTGTATTTAATGTATTATACATTGTTCCTCACTATCTTGTAAAGTGCTTTTGTGATGGTGGTCCACTATGAAAGGCGCTATATAAAATAAATATTGAATGATTGATTGATTGATTAGGAGTTGAAAGCATTGTACTTACAGTAACACAATCCCAGATGAAACAGGAAACAGAAAGGTGCTTACCATAGGATATGTTCAGGTTGATTTTTCTTTTGGTTGCTTCTTTTGAGAGCACATCTTTTAGAATGGATATTGTAGAAATGTTGTCAGATTTAAATATACCTTCTCCTTTGCTACAAACAGAGAAGAGAGATGGAATAAATAATTGTTTCACTGTACCAATCTGAAATGGTAGTATTATTGGTAAAAGATTAATTGGTGAGCCTGCCTTACCTGTATGTGCATTGCAGCTGTGTATCGAGGAAGGTGTTCTGAAATAGACTGCCTTACCTGTATGTGCATTGCAGCTGTGTATCGAGGAAGGTGTTCTGAAATAGACTGCCTTACCTGTATGTGCATTGCAGCTGTGTATCGAGGAAGGTGTTCTGAAATAGAGTGCCTTACCTGTATGTGCATTGCAGCTGTGTATCGAGGAAGGTGTTCTGAAATAGAGTGCCTTACCTGTATGTGCATTGCAGCTGTGTATCGAGGAAGGTGTTCTGAAATAGAGTGCCTTACCTGTATGTGCATTGCAGCTGTGTGTCGAGGAAGGTGTTCTGAAATAGACTGCCTTACCTGTATGTGCATTGCAGCTGTGTATCGAGGAAGGTGTTCTGAAATAGACTGCCTTACCTGTATGTGCATTGCAGCTGTGTGTCGAGGAAGGTGTTCTGAAATAGACTGCCTTACCTGTATGTGCATTGCAGCTGTGTGTCGAGGAAGGTGTTCTGAAATAGACTGCCTTACCTGTATGTGCATTGCAGCTGTGTGTCGAGGAAGGTGTTCTGAAATAGACTGCCTTACCTGTATGTGCATTGCAGCTGTGTGTCGAGGAAGGTGTTCTGAAATAGACTGCCTTACCTGTATGTGCATTGCAGCTGTGTATCGAGGAAGGTGTTCTGAAATAGACTGCCTTACCTGTATGTGCATTGCAGCTGTGTATCGAGGAAGGTGTTCTGAAATAGACTGCCTTACCTGTATGTGCATTGCAGCTGTGTGTCGAGGAAGGTGTTCTGAAATAGACTGCCTTACCTGTATGTGCATTGCAGCTGTGTGTCGAGGAAGGTGTTCTGAAATAGACTGCCTTACCTGTATGTGCATTGCAGCTGTGTATCGAGGAAGGTGTTCTGAAATAGACTGCCTTACCTGTATGTGCATTGCAGCTGTGTGTCGAGGAAGGTGTTCTGAAATAGACTGCCTTACCTGTATGTGCATTGCAGCTGTGTGTCGAGGAAGGTGTTCTGAAATAGACTGCCTTACCTGTATGTGCATTGCAGCTGTGTGTCGAGGAAGGTGTTCTGAAATAGACTGCCTTACCTGTATGTGCATTGCAGCTGTGTGTCGAGGAAGGTGTTCTGAAATAGACTGCCTTACCTGTATGTGCATTGCAGCTGTGTGTCGAGGAAGGTGTTCTGAAATAGACTGCCTTACCTGTATGTGCATTGCAGCTGTGTATCGAGGAAGGTGTTCTGAAATAGACTGCCTTACCTGTATGTGCATTGCAGCTGTGTGTCGAGGAAGGTGTTCTGAAATAGACTGCCTTACCTGTATGTGCATTGCAGCTGTGTGTCGAGGAAGGTGTTCTGAAATAGACTGCCTTACCTGTATGTGCATTGCAGCTGTGTGTCGAGGAAGGTGTTCTGAAATAGACTGCCTTACCTGTATGTGCATTGCAGCTGTGTGTCGAGGAAGGTGTTCTGAAATAGACTGCCTTACCTGTATGTGCATTGCAGCTGTGTATCGAGGAAGGTGTTCTGAAATAGACTGCCTTACCTGTATGTGCATTGCAGCTGTGTATCGAGGAAGGTGTTCTGAAATAGACTGCCTTACCTGTATGTGCATTGCAGCTGTGTATCGAGGAAGGTGTTCTGAAATAGACTGCCTTACCTGTATGTGCATTGCAGCTGTGTATCGAGGAAGGTGTTCTGAAATAGACTGCCTTACCTGTATGTGCATTGCAGCTGTGTATCGAGGAAGGTGTTCTGAAATAGACTGCCTTACCTGTATGTGCATTGCAGCTGTGTATCGAGGAAGGTGTTCTGAAATAGACTGCCTTACCTGTATGTGCATTGCAGCTGTGTGTCGAGGAAGGTGTTCTGAAATAGACTGCCTTACCTGTATGTGCATTGCAGCTGTGTATCGAGGAAGGTGTTCTGAAATAGAGTGCCTTACCTGTATGTGCATTGCAGCTGTGTATCGAGGAAGGTGTTCTGAAATAGAGTGCCTTACCTGTATGTGCATTGCAGCTGTGTATCGAGGAAGGTGTTCTGAAATAGAGTGCCTTACCTGTATGTGCATTGCAGCTGTGTGTCGAGGAAGGTGTTCTGAAAAAGACTGCCTTACCTGTATGTGCATTGCAGCTGTGTGTCGAGGAAGGTGTTCTGAAAAAGACTGCCTTACCTGTATGTGCATTGCAGCTGTGTATCGAGGAAGGTGTTCTGAAATAGACTGCCTTACCTGTATGTGCATTGCAGCTGTGTATCGAGGAAGGTGTTCTGAAATAGACTGCCTTACCTGTATGTGCATTGCAGCTGTGTGTCGAGGAAGGTGTTCTGAAATAGACTGCCTTACCTGTATGTGCATTGCAGCTGTGTATCGAGGAAGGTGTTCTGAAAAAGACTGCCTTACCTGTATGTGCATTGCAGCTGTGTGTCGAGGAAGGTGTTCTGAAAAAGACTGCCTTACCTGTATGTGCATTGCAGCTGTGTATCGAGGAAGGTGTTCTGAAATAGACTGCCTTACCTGTATGTGCATTGCAGCTGTGTATCGAGGAAGGTGTTCTGAAATAGACTGCCTTACCTGTATGTGCATTGCAGCTGTGTATCGAGGAAGGTGTTCTGAAATAGAGTGCCTTACCTGTATGTGCATTGCAGCTGTGTATCAAGGAAGGTGTTCTGAAATAGAGTGCCTTACCTGTATGTGCATTGCAGCTGTGTATCGAGGAAGGTGTTCTGAAATAGACTGCCTTACCTGTATGTGCATTGCAGCTGTGTATCGAGGAAGGTGTTCTGAAAAAGACTGCCTTACCTGTATGTGCATTGCAGCTGTGTGTCGAGGAAGGTGTTCTGAAAAAGACTGCCTTACCTGTATGTGCATTGCAGCTGTGTATCGAGGAAGGTGTTCTGAAAAAGACTGCCTTACCTGTATGTGCATTGCAGCTGTGTATCGAGGAAGGTGTTCTGAAATAGACTGCCTTACCTGTATGTGCATTGCAGCTGTGTATCGAGGAAGGTGTTCTGAAATTGACTGCCTTACCTGTATGTGCATTGCAGCTGTGTATCGAGGAAGGTGTTCTGAAATTGACTGCCTTACCTGTATGTGCATTGCAGCTGTGTATCGAGGAAGGTGTTCTGGAAGTAGAAGGTTACATCATCCCCTGCTGGGGTCTTTTCAGGGACTTCAGGAAGACAGAAAACAACCCAGGAGTGAATCTCAGCAAAACTGAACTGGCCAGTCAGTGTCAGAGTATTCATGGGTCTGTGCAGAGCGAGAGAGAGAAATATATTTATACAACACGCAACAAGATATCTACCATCAAATAACGTTTTCTTATACAACAAACACAGAGATATGTACCATCAAATAATGTTTCTTATACAGTACAACAAACATTGAGACATCCAGCATCCAATAACGTTTTAACATTTGGTGGTCCTGGGTGAATATTTTTCTTATTTTGGAATCTATCTTGCATGTATTCAAACCCAATGGCAGAATGCAGTGTTACTCTACACAGATGAGAATGGCTTCAGTACAGCATATTAAATGGAATAATTGGTTTGAAAATAAAAATAAAATTTGGGGATTGGGTGAGGAAAGTGAATTATTATAGGCTATATTTATTGAGGAATTCTCCCCCCTCCCCCAGTGCATTTCAACATGGTACACCAGCCAGAATGATTCAATTGAGCAATAAACAAATATATATACAGTACTGTGCAAAAGTTTTAGGCAGGTGTGAAAAAATGCTGTAAAGTAAGAATGCTTTCAAAAATAGACATGTTAATAGTTTATATTTATCAATAAACAAAATGCAAAGTGAGTGAACAGAAGAAAAATCTACATCAAATCAATATTTGGTGTGACCACCCTTTGCCTTCAAAACAGCATCAATTCTTCTAGGTACACTTGCACACAGTTTTTGAAGGAACTCGGCAGGTAGGTTGGCCCAAACATCTTGGAGAACTAACCACAGTTCTTCTGTGGATTTAGGCAGCCTCAGTTGCTTCTCTCTCTTCATGTAATCCCAGACAGACTCGATGATGTTGAGATCAGGGCTCTGTGGGGGCCATACTATCACTTCCAGAACTCCTTGTTCTTCTTTACGCTGAAGATAGTTCTTATGCTGCAGAATAAATTTGGGGCCAATCAGATGCCTCCCTGATGGTATTGCATGATGGATAAGTATCTGCCTGTACTTCTCAGCATTGAGGAGACCATTAATTCTGACCAAATCCCCAACTCCATTTGCAGAAATGCAGCCCCAAACTTGCAAGGAACCTCCACCATGCTTCACTGTTGCCTGCAGACACTCATTCGTGTACCGCTCTCCAGCCCTTCAGCGAACAAACTGCCTTCTGCTACAGCCAAATATTTCAAATTTTGACTCATCAGTCCAGAGCACCTGCTGCCATTTTTCTGCACCCCAGTTCCTGTGTTTTCGTGCATAGTTGAGTACGCTTGGCCTTGTTTCCACGTCGGAGGTATGGCTTTTGGCGCAAAGTCTTCCATGAAGGCCACTTCTGACCAGACTTCTCCGGACAGTAGATGGGTGTACCAGGGTCCCACTGCCTTCTGCCAATTCTGAGCTGATGGCACTGCTGGACATCTTCCAATTGCAAAGGGAAGTAAGCATGATGTGTCTTTCATCTGCTGCAGTAAGTTTCCTTGGCCGACCACTGCGTCTACGGTCCTCAACGTTGCCCGTTTCTTTGTGCTTCTTCAAAAGAGCTTGGACAGCACATCTGGAAACCCCTGTCTGCCTTGAAATTTCTGCCTGGAAGAGACCTTGCTGATGCAGTATAACTACCTTGTGTCTTGTTGCTGTGCTCAGTCTTGCCATGGTGTATGACTTTTGACAGTAAACTGACTTCAGCAACCTCACCTTGTTAGCTGAGTTTGGCTGTTCCTCACCCAGTTTTATTCCTCCTACAAAGCTGTTTCTGTTTCAGTTAATGATTGTGTTTCAACCTACATATTGAATTGATGATCATTAGCACCTGTTTGGTATAATTGTTTAATCATACACCTGACTATATGCCTACAAAATCCCTGACTTTGTGCAAGTGTACCTAGAAGAATTGATGCTGTTTTGAAGGCAAAGGGTGGTCACACCAAATATGGATTTGATTTAGATTTTTCTTCTGTTCACTCACTTTGCATTTAGTTAATTGATAAATATAATCTATTAACATGTCTATTTTTGAAAGCGTTCTTACTTTACAGCATTTTTTCACACCTGCCTAAAACTTTTGCACAGTACTGTATATATTTTTTATTTTAATTTTGGTTCATCACTGACAATGATCTAAACAAAATAAAACACCTGACACTTGCACTGTTTAATATTGTATATGCCATTATTAAAAGCTGGCATAAGAAAGACATTACCCAGTGAGCAAGTCGAATGGTAGCCAACATGTTCTGCTCATCTAATGGTTCAAGCTCTGTTTAACAAACTGTAATGTACTTTTCCAACAGAATCACAAGGTTGGTCCTCAGAAAGGCTTTTTAAGATTTGAAATCTTGAGAAACAAAACATTTTGAAGCATTACCTGTGCTCTTCACTGGCATGGGTTCTTTGGTGGAGAGACAGGGGTTTGATTTGATGCTGACGAACCTGGCAGGTTTTAGGCTGCAGACGTGGAGTAATGTAGGCCTGCAGAACCCCATATTGGCCTTCAATTGACCGCACCTCAAAAAGAAACAACAAATAAAAATCAAACCAATTCTTTAAAAGCAAATACCTGATCTTTGTACATGACAGGGGCTGTGTGGTCCAGTGGTTAAAGAAAAGGGCTTGTAACCAGGAGGTCCCCGGTTCAAATCCCACCTCAGCCACTGACTCACTGTGTGACCCTGAGCAAGTCACTTAACCTCCTTGTGCTCCGTCTTTCGGGTGAGACGTAGTTGTAAGTGCAGCTGATGCATAGTTCACACACCCGAGTCTCTGTCAGCCGCCTTGGATAAAGGCATCTGCTAAATAAACATGACGTCAGGGCTTGAAATGGACTTTTCCATGCACTAGCTGCCATGGCTAGCGGATGGAAAAATCTACCGGCCACACAGGCATTTTACCGGCCAACATCGTTCCGGGGGAGACGACGACAAAAGAAAATGTAGAAACAAGCAACATTTCTGAGCAGTCTCAACAGGGTCTGAAACAATCTGCCTCATGAGTGAAGAGATAGCTTCTGAGATGTGTTGGGCATCTGCCCTCTCCACAGACTGCATGCCTGCAAACTGCACAGTCACCAGCCCTTTCTGGCAGAATCATACACTAGCTCCTCTTCTATGACAGCGCTATCAGTTGAACCATCTGACATCACTGACAGGAATCTTTTATTTTCTCTTGCAGCTGCCTTCTTTCTACCTCAGCAATGTAGTCCATAAATACTCTTGTATGTTTGTCAGTCCTGTAAGTACTGCCTAGATTTGGCCCATTCTGTTCATCAACCCTGCATTATTAAAAATAATTTAAATCATTAAAAATAAAAAGAAGGCTATTTTCTACTGTCACACTTTCTGACTGAGGATCTGCTAAGCATTAACTTATTATGTTTTTTCAGATAAAATAGTAAATTCACCAAAATTCATCGTGATATGATTTTGCCACTGTGATTTTTAGTACATTTCACTGGCGAGTTGCGAAAAAAAAAACAAGAATCCATGGAAAGATAGAGTACACAAAAACCAATAATATAAAGACTATTGCTTTTTACTGCTGGCAAGTTTAAATGTTACTTTAGGAGTACAAAACTTAGATTAAGGTCCTTTCACAACAATGTAATATTCTTTTTTCTTTTTTTTTTTTAGAATACTGTACGATGCAGGTTTTCACACCGCATAGCGAAACAGACTGAAATAAATGGTGTTCCTGTTTCTCTGCGTGCGTCTGTAAATGTACATATACTGTATATACAAAATCAGCATGTGAAATTGTTTTTATTTCCGTGTTCAAAATGAATAATAATAATAATAATAATAATAATAATAACAATAATAGAAATATTGGACATGCTATGCTATATTTATTATTATTAATAATAATAATAATAATAATAATAATGTTTAAAACAGCAGTCGCTGTATTAATTAAAACTTCACCGGTTACACTTCAGTGAGGTTGAAATACTCACGAGTTGATTGCATTTGTTCCTTTTTCATCTGATCTTTATAATCAGCTCTGTCGACTGCATATACCCAGGGATAAACACCGAGCAGCTTCTCAACAAACAGCCGGTCATCCATTTTGGCATTGTAATAACCATAGAAAAGAGGTCAGTGACAAGGTCAAAGTTCAGTTGATTTGAACGACTGCAGTTTGAGCAGGGCGATTGCTGGTAAAAAGTATAAACTGCACGGCGACACGACAGCAAAGATCGCAGGTCGCCTTGCTCTTCAACGACAGGTGAACGATGTTAAGTGTACAAAAACGTAACCACTACTGTGGCTTATAAGTATGTGAAATTTACCCACCACAGGCCAAATTAACCCGCATTTGGCGGGTGTTCATTTCGAAACCTGTGACGTGGCTAAATACTGGTAGATGTGAGATTTGACAGTCATTATAATGGTCAAAATAGGGATGGGAAAGACAAAAAAAATACAAATTGATTATAAGATACATGTCCATTATAGGTAAAGATTAATGATTACTTAAACAGTTGTTACCTTCAGCTCAAGTCTGGTGGTGTTGGCCTGGCATCTATATGTAGCAAGAAGAAAGTTTCCATTTGGCTGTGAACAAGAAAAGGTAACTTACTTACAAAACAGACAAACTACATAAGCTATGTATGAGTTATGGACAGACCGGTCAAATATCAGATGTACCTTTAAACCAGCAGCATATATGCATTGTCTTCTACTCCACAGAACATGAAACTCTGTTTAGAGTAACAGAACTCAAAGATAACATTTAAAGTTTAACCTAGGACAACAGACAAGGCTACTTTTGTCTTGCAGATTGACAAGACAGACTTAATAAATGATGTAGACAGTGGACATGCCCAGAAATAGGTGGCTGACAGTAATTTAACCCTTTAATGACCGGGATCGTGTTAACACGGTCATACTAAAGTGGGCTTCTAGGACCACGATTGTGTGACATCACTGAGAGACACTGAGATTTAGTGTCTAAAGGGCAGAGACAGTTTATGGCAGAGACCAAAGAAACAAGTGGATATAAGCAGATACTATTTCATGAAATAAATATATCAGGTACATTTTTCCCCTTATTACTGATAATAATGAAATGAATAACTCATTTATTAATATTTATTTTAAGAAAACAAAAATCGGAGAGTAATGTCCATTATTGCTTATAAAGACCCCGAGAATGAACATGTATGATATCATTGCAATCACTCAGGTGAAACAATATTTCTCAATTATTGTACGGTCCCTTGGGTCATAGAATAACACGTTTTTATACATGTATCTCTAAGTAGAATACAAAATAAAATAAAAATATATATATACAGTACTGTGCAAAAGTTTTAGGCAGGTGTGAAAAAATGCTGTAAAGTAAGAATGCTTTCAAAAATAGACATGTTAATAGATCATATTTATCAATTAACTAAATGCAAAGTGAGTGAACAGAAGAAAAATCTAAATCAAATCCATATTTGGTGTGACAACCCTTTGCCTTCAAAACAGCATCAATTCTTCTAGGTACACTTGCACAAAGTCAGGGATTTTGTAGGCATATAGTCAGGTGTATGATTAAACAATTATACCAAACAGGTGCTAATGATCATCAATTCAATATGTAGGTTGAAACACAATCATTAACTGAAACAGAAACAGCTGTGTAGGAGGAATAAAACTGGGTGAGGAACAGCCAAACTCAGCTAACAAGTTGAGGTTGCTGAAGACAGTTTACTGTCAAAAGTCATACACCATGGCAAGACTGAGCACAGCAACAAGACACAAGGTAGTTATAGTGCATCAGCAAGGTCTCTCCCAGGCAGAAATTTCAAGGCAGACAGGGGTTTCCAGATGTGCTGTCCAAGCTCTTTTGAAGAAGCACAAAGAAACGGGCAACGCTGAGGACCGTGAGCGCAGTGGTCGGCCAAGGAAACTTACTGCAGCAGATGAAAGACACATCATGCTTACTTCCCGTCATGTCGGAAGATGTCCAGCAGTGCCATCAGCTCAGAACTGGGAGAAAACAGTGGGACCCTGGTACACCCATCTACTGTCGGAGAAGTCTGGTCAGAAGTGGCCTTCATGGAAGACTTGCGGCCAAAAGCCATACCTCCGGCGTGGAAACAAGGCCAAGTGACTCAACTATGCACGAAAACACAGGAACTGGGGTGCAGAAAAATGGCAGCAGGTGCTCTGGACTGATGAGTCAAAATTTGAAATATTTGGCTGTAGCAGAAGGCAGTTTGTTCGCCGAAGAGCTGGAGAGCGTTACGAATGAGTGTCTGCAGGCAACAGTGAAGCATGGTGGAGGTTCCTTGCAAGTTTGGGGCTGCATTTCTGCAAATGGAGTTGGGGATTTGGTCAGAATTAATGGTCTCCTCAATGCTGAGAAGTACAGGCAGATACTTATCCATCATGCAATACCATCAGGGAGGCATCTGATTGGCCCCAAATTTATTCTGCAGCATGACAACGACCCCAAACATACAGCGAAAGTCATTAAGAACTATCTTCAGCGTAAAGAAGAACAAGGAGTCCTGGAAGTGATGGTATGGCCCCACAGAGCCCTGATCTCAACATCATCGAGTCTGTCTGGGATTACATGAAGAGAGAGAAGCAACTGAGGCTGCCTAAATCCACAGAAGAACTGTGGTTAGTTCTCCAAGATGTTTGGACCAACCTACCTGCTGAGTTCCTTCAAAAACTGTGTGCAAGTGTACCTAGAAGAATTGATGCTTGATGCTGTTTTGAAGGCAAAGGGTGGTCACACCAAATATGGATTTGATTTAGATTTTTCTTCTGTTCACTCACTTTGCATTTAGTTAATTGATAAATATAATCTATTAACATGACTATTTTTGAAAGCATTCTTACTTTACATCATTTTTTCACACCTGCCTAAAACTTTTGCACAGTACTGTATATGAGAGAGAGAGAGAGAGAGAGAGAGAGAGAGAGAGAGAGAGAGAGAGAGAGAGAGAGAGATGGGCTTCAGTGAGTTACAGGAAAATAATTCCATCTCGGGTTTCTGTGATGTCATAAATTAAGCGACCAAAGGTCGCGTTTATAAACTGTCACAGAAACCCGAGATGGAACTGTTTTCCTGTAACTCACTGAAGAGGCCCATCTATTATTTTTTTATAATACATGGATACTCTTGTCATGCTAATATTAAAGAAGACGAGGTTTAGCAGTACAGTTGGGTTTTTTTAAACGTAGTGTTTCAGTGCTGTACAGGCGTTCTATGTCATTATCCGTTAGTGCGTCAGCTTTATTTGGATGATTGCCTTTACCTTGTTTTAATTTCCTGTTCCTCTCCAGTTTCTCCGAGATATGAATGTACCAGCTTTACATTTTTTTTTTTAACATTTCTGTACTGTGTGTGTTGTCGAGTGACAGTGTCTGAATTGAAAGTGATGGTCTCGAGGAGTCGAATGGGTCAAAGTTCAAGCATATTGTTCCTCTACTGTGGTATTATGTCTTTTTTTCAAATGACTAAGTTTACCTAGTCCAGTTTAAGGTTACACCTTTAAATACCTTAGACACTTAACAAATAAAACAAAAACAAACAAACAAAAAGATTCAAGGCTCACTTGAAAACAGAATACAGTGGTACTTTAGGTTACAAAGTATATTACCTCTGAATCACATCCACTGAAACTGACAACTGCAGAGTTTTTGTCCACATCCAGCAGGTCTATAGGAACATCACTCTGGTAGGAACGTTAAGACACGTTAGTTCCACTGGGTTCTTGATACACTCTAAATTCTGCATGTGTAACGGTCTTAGCTTGGTTAATAAAATGCCAAAACACTCTACAGTTAATATAAAAATATATCTGCATGCCCAGGAGAACAAGTCTTTAGAAATTCCATAAACCCACAAGGAAAACAAAACGGTGCTACTCTTAATAACCTCACTGCAAAAAAAGGCTAGAACACTATTTTACCTTACTAAATAATGTACAGAAAGAGTAACACATAACTGGGAGATGGTTCTTAACTTAATACTATGTGACTCAATATGTATTGAACTTTAGAAACCTATAAAAAAGGTCAAATACATTCCTGCAAAAGCTTGCCTTACCTGAAGAAGAACGTTATCTATGGCGGTCTGCACCTCCAGGGTAAGGCTGTAGCTGGCGTCATCTCGACAGAGAGTAAACTTGTCATTGACACTGAAGACAGGTACTGATGAGATGGCAGTGCTGGACTGGGCAGACTGCTGGTATTTCTCACGTTCCTGCAGAACCTTCACCTGGAGCTGCTCCAGTTCGGTTCTAACATCAAATGATGACAAGCAATGCATTACCAAGATTAACTTGAACTGTCCAAGTACCTTCATAACAAGACCTTTGCACTGAGTTGATGACCTGCAGGACTGTACAAACTCCCCAGTATTAGAATAATCCCCTTGTGACAGAGAGGAACTAGAAACACGCAATGCACTCACAATCTGAAGCACACAAGGTCCAAACATCACAGTGTGCCGATGTGATGCATCGGACTAGGAAAAAAAAAAAGTATAGCTAAGTTTGAGTAAGGAAGAGAGATGGAGAGCCTGTTGGAGGACAGCAGGGGGAGCTGCAGTGCAGTTTTTCGAGTAAGAACAGCGGAGGCGAACGTGCATGGAGGAGTAGCAACTAACAGAGGGTTTTGTTGTTTTTTTTGTTGTCTGAAAAGAATTATTGTAGTACTGAGTTAAACTGGAGTTGGCAGCAGTTTTCCAGTTTTGATCTACTTGCACTATTTACTCGATTTATTGGAATAACATACATTCAAGGGCAGTCATCCAGAGCTGGGGAGGATTGTCTTCAGCGTTCGATCTATTTTTAATTTTTTGGGACTTGCTGGTTTGCATTAGCGACTGTTCTGTTCTTTGAGACAATTCAGCGAGCTATTTAACTGGATCAGAACGCTCAGCTCTTAAATCTTATGCTGGAACAGTGATTGATTGAGAGTTGGGGTTGCTATTTGTTTTGTATGTGGAAGGCCGAACTGTTTTGGCTGAGTGTTTTTTTCTTACTTCGGGACAATAGCGCATACTGTAGCCCTAAAGCAGGCTTATGTGTTTGGATTAAGAAGCATGTGTGAATATCTATTGTCTCTGGAAAGCACAAAAGTTTTTTGTTTTTTTTTCTTTTTTCTCCTTTGTTTTGATTTTCTTCGTGATCAGATCAAATAACCCAAAACGTAACTTAGTGACTATAAACAAATTGAGAAAACGGGGTTGTGTTATACTCTGTGTGAAAGCAAACTGTTTTTTACCCTTTGTTTGGATTTTTTTACTTAATGTAAATATGTTACTGTGTGAAAATAGAAAAACTCTGAGGCAGCTTATGTAAAAGCATGCTACTGTTTATGAACATATATGACCGATTGAACTAGAGCAGCATACACTGTTTTTTCTCTCTCATTCTGTTGAGTGAATCAGTCATTCAGGTTAATACTGAAATAGAGGTGAATATAAATTTTATATAACTGTACTTTTAGGGCAGTGGTTATTGGTGCTCATTCTTATTTTTGGAGGAGAGTATTTTTGTTTGTCTATCAGCCTCTCTAAATGATTTTTTTTTATTATTATTAATATACATTCTGTTTTGTTTTGGTATTCCTCTTGTCTGTTAATTCATTCATGTAGCCAATTATATAAAAAAAAAAGTTTCCTTTGCCAACCGAGGACGGGAGCTTCCAGGGGGCGGAATTGGTCGAACACCGCCCGGGGGGAGGGAGGGTTAGGTCGGCCAGGGTGTCCTCGGGTCACCGCGCACCAGCGACCCCTGTAGTCTGGCTGGGCGCCTGTGGGCTTGCCTGTAAGCTGCCCGAGAGCTGCGTTGTCCTCCGACGCTGTAGCTCTTGGGTGGCTGCATGGTGAGTCCGCGTGTGAAAAAAAGCGGTCGGCTGACGATACACGCTTCAGAGGACAGCGTGTGTTCGTCTTCGCCCTCCCGAGTCAGCACAGGGGTTGTAGCGGTGGCGAGCCTAAAATAATTGGCCATTTCAAATTGGGAGAAAATAATAAAAAATAATTGCAACGACTAAATTATATAAAAAAAAAAAAAAGAAAAAAAAAAGTACAGCTTATGTAAAAGGGTGTTTCAGTTTCTGGACTGCCAAAGTGAATGGGGGTGGGGTCTAAAGTTAAACGCTCTAGCAGACTATTTTTTGGTTGTGCAAAGCTACATATAAGTTAAGAGCTCATTACTTTTACAATCTATCTTTTGGAAAAGTAAGATTCTTTGGTATCCTTGCTGATAAAAAGGGCAACTGTATGTAAGGCTATGTGTTTGAATAAGTGGAATTCCACAAATTAAATGTTTACTTATTATTATTATTATTTATTTATTTATTTAATTATTTAGGTTTGTTTTTTCTATACAAAATTGACTACACCGGACTGACTGTGGACTATTAGGGCCGTCAGAAATGGACACTCTGTAAGTTGTGTTATTCCCATTGTGATTATTGGAAAACATTATTATTAACAATAACCTTTTGATTTTATAATGAAGTGTGGACTACATTTTTTACAGGTTGTTTTTGTCCTTTTCTGGGGTGCTGTATACTAGTTGTAACACTGTTTTCTGACTTCGTCCACCATTATTCCTCTGGTAAATGGTGCTTTGTTCATGTTATATATTAATTTCTCTCTATTTGCTCTCTTTTGAGATATTGATGCTAAAGCTATCCTGGACAGGGTGTAACTTGCTAGAAAGGGATATTCTTGAGATAGTTAGTTGGGTCCTGGTGACGGCGAAAATCAAACTGTTAAAATTAAAGAATTGGTAGGCTGTTACATACCTACCTGGCACCTGAACTGGCACATTAATGTCACAACAGCACAGGGATGGGTTCAAAATGTTGCAACTAGAGTATTAGTTTCTATTCAAATTAAAATATGAATTGCACAAGCTGAAACTAAAACCGAACCAGACTATGATTTTCAGTAAAAAATAAAAATAAAAAATAAAAAAGCAGGCAACATAATCTTCATGTTGTTCCCAGGTGTCATTATACTGTCAGTATAAAATCATACATGTAACTACAGTATATATTACAATGAAACACTGGAACCATTTGACAGTAGATTTGTAAAACCTATGCTGGATTTCAGTGAAAGAATGATTAAAAGATTTGAGTGAGTTAAGTAAAATAAGTAAAATACAATGATGTCCCCTTTCATGTAGGTACCGCGAGATAGCTTTCCCCAAATGGTGTTGCATTGGTTCAGGTAGTCAATTAGCACTTACAGAAGATTTTGAAAATTACCAGGCATGTGGTATTTTGAATTTAGTTGAATGAGTTTCTAGACAGAAATGAATATTGGATAAAATAACCTAATACACACTAATAACACAATCTGAGGTTCCGTACCTCAGTGCCACAGTCTGAGGTTCCGTACCTCAGTGCCACAATCTGAGGTTCCGTACCTCAGTGCCACAATCTGAGGTTCCGTACCTCAGTGCCACAATCTGAGGTTCCGTACCTCAGTGCCACAATCTGAGGTTCCGTACCTCAGTGCCACAATCTCAAGTTCCGTACCTCAGTGCCACAATTTTGTTCTGCGTTTCTGGACTCATCTTCATTTCCTCTCCAGGCCCAGCTTCCTTTTGTTGTGGTTCTGAAGTTAGCCCTGTTACCCAACCTACACAAAGCAAAGCACACTGTTACCTTCACACAGTGTTCTTTTGCGTAGCACCACTTCCTTCATCAACACCCATGCATTACCTGTGTAAGTGGCTGTCAACACCTCATCAAAAGCGTCCTTTCCAACACAGCCTCCCTGAATGGATGTGACACTTTCTGACAAGACCTGGAACAAACACCACAATGTGGGGCAGCATAAATAAGGTTAAATAAGTGCTGGATATTTCGAGCATTTGATCCACCATGGCTTATGTTCCCAAAGAATTCAGATTCAGAACTTTGACTCAAAAGCTAATTTCTATGAAATACAATTACAGTTTATGAGACTCACAGACTCAGACCGGACTAAAACATTGTCTCTCTTAAAACTATACAAGTCAAGTGCGCTCTCTAATGGCCAGTTTGGTACATGACTGACCATATGTTACTGGTATCAATCATTGTGTGCATTTAAAATGAAAGAATAACAAAACTTGTGTTTTCATAGATCACTTCCTAATACACAAGAGTTAAATATAGGTGACTTAAATATACACAATAAATTATGCAATGTATACACTACTCAAAAAAATAAAAGGTGCAAAGACAAGTTTTTTTTTTTTTTAACTCGATAGAATTTGCACGATAATCTATGTCAACGTCAGGGTTCGATTTACAGTGGAACATATTCTTTACTCCTGGGATATTTTTCTATTTTAATGTGTTACATATCGTAAGGTCTTGTTGTAAAATAAAGGCACACACACAGGGGCCCCTGCTGCTATGCTGTCTCTGCCTGCGTTCAGAGCAATATAATGGCTATTACTTTTTGAAAAACAAACAAATATCCGAACAAAT
>CM060248.1:106528754-106558977 GCA_030684275.1 Acipenser oxyrinchus oxyrinchus
TAATATCCTGTTAGGTCAGTTCCTGTTATCTTATAAAATCGTAATGTTTTTAACAGTTATTTAATTTTACTTTTGGTATATAAAATAAACTTCTTACCTTTAAATTGTACACATTGTAATTTGTGACAGTATTTGTACTCCACTGTCCAATACGATTTGCATTGCGAATCTCGCGCGTAACTACATGGGGCTGTACAAACCTCAGTCATCTATAGGGAAGCTCTACTAGCAATGGTTTCCTGCTTTATGAAAGATACTAATAATGTATGTGTTTAAAAAAAACTAATACCGGTAGTTATGTACGTGTTCACTCAGGGTCGGTCATATAAACTGCAGCGTAAGGGATCAGAAAAATGCTACTGCATAAAAAAACTAGTAGCAAATTAAGAGTTTTGGGTAGCAAAATGCTACCAAAAATATGTTAACTTCAAGCCTTGCAATAACACTGTATTGAGATTATTTGTCACAGTTTTAAAAACCACTTGTAATAATTGTATGCCTGTTCCCTTGGCTGCACAAATGCTGGGGGTTTTTTCCGCTTTAAAACGTTCATTTCGGTTTTCCGAAAAACGACTGGACGACTGGTCAAAAATAGCTGAAAGACTTGATAAAAAATAAAAGAACGAATCAGAACCTACTTGCATCGCTACCAAGAATCAGAACCAACTTGCATCGCTACCAAGAATCAGAACCAACTTGCATCCCTACCAAGAATCAGAACCGACTTGCATCCCTACCAAGAATCAGAACCGACTTGCATCCCTACTAAGAATCAGAACTGACTTGCATCCCTACCAAGAATCAGAACCGACTTGCATCCCTACCAAGAATCAGAACCGACTTGCATCCCTACTAAGAATCAGAACCGACTTGCATCCCTACTAAGAATCAGAACCGACTTGCATCCCTACTAAGAATCATGGCCAGAACAACTAAAAAGGAGCAAAGGATACTGCCATGAATACATTTTAGTTGAAATTTTGAAAAATGTGCATACCTCCTCTCTTCTTCTGATTGGTCACTTCCCATTTATATACTGGAGAGGTGTCAGTAACCTGAACAAGCCCCAGCTTTCCATCAGTTGTGCCATACAAAAGTTCATCTTCAATTTCTCCTAAACACAAAGATACACCACTGTCTTCAAAATCAGAATTCAGATTGGACTCTTCAAAGCATAGAGAACCGATCTTTGCATACAAACACACATTGTAGGTAAGCACCTTCAACATAATAACCCTAATCGTTTTTGCGATTTAATGCCTACATTGAAGAGCAATATGACATTTTGAAATCCACATACCTTCTTTAGCATTGTTTATTTCTAAGACAGCAGGAGGTCCAGGAACTTCAATGTCATATACTAGCTCAGATCCCTACAGCACAAAATACATAAATAAAATCATACTAAATCAAAATACAACATGATTATAACTTATAAATACCAGGTTATCAATTTCAGAGTGCACACTTAATAGCATATACAAAAGTGGGTAACTTGAAAATATAAAGCCACTGAACCTGCAATACTCTGAGAACTCTATCTTGACAGGCTAGCACTGGAGTGGTCTGTCCCAGCTTGGTCATAGGCAGGCAGACAATGTCACAGATTTTATCCCCAGACAGGTAATAATCCTGGTCCTTGCAGTCACAATAGTGGTTGTAGATGTAGCTGGCACAAACAAAGAGGTCCGCACCTGAAACATACCTGAGACAAACAAACAAATCACGTGTAACACTACTTCTATAGTAACACAAAGAGACATGATATGAACATCAGGAAAATTACATGAAAACCATTATAGCAATTGAAAACCACTACACACAGTAACTAAGCTGCATTATAAAGTCAATAGCCACAAAAAGAGGAAATTATTTCCAACATCTGTGAAGAAAGTTTTGGCAACACAGCAGATGATTGTCAAGACAAAGGAGTTGGATTCATGTTTGAGACAGTTTATCTTCCAACACAACAAACGACCCTTAGTATACAGCTAAATCAACTGAAAAAAACAAAGACACATAAAAGATCTGGAACGGCCTTCACAATCACCACATCTCAATCCAATAGAAATGCTTTGGACTGATCTGAAACAAGCTGCAGCCAAGCACTGTGTATCCAGTCTGTCTGAGCTGAAGGAAATATACAAGACAAAATGGGCCCAGATTTCACCAACAAGATGTAACATAATGGTTAAGAATTATTATAAACATCGGAAAGACGTAATAAAAAAGTTGGGTTGTTTTTGGATAAAGAGTATTTGTTAAATTCCTGGAGATTTTGCCTTTTCTTTTATTAAAAAGTGGTTGAAGTTTACTAAAACCGTGTCCTTAATCTGTTACCTTGGATTGTGGGAGACATATGGTGCCAAAACATTTGTCTGCGGCTAACAGAAATGGAATAAGTATAGAGTGCTATGCTAAGGTGGTTCAATGGAATAAGTATAGAGTGCTATGCTAAGGTGGTTCAATGGAATAAGTTTAGAGTGCTATGCTAAGGTGGTTCAATGGAATAAGTATAGAGTGCTATGCTAAGGTAGTTCAATGGAATAAGTATAGAGTGCTATGCTAAGGTAGTTCAATGGAATAAGTATAGAGTGCTGTGCTAAGGTGGTTAAATGCTAAAGTTGCTAAAAGCTAAGGTTGATAAGTACAACTGGATATCATGACCATTTCCAACATGCTATTGACATGTTATTACAGTACTGCAATGTGATTTAAAACAAGCACTAAAACATTTACATGTAAAGCATATAAGTAAAAAGGATGCATACATGGCCTTGATGCTCTCTGCAAGGTTAGCTTCGAATGTAAGGAACTGTTTCCCTTTCTTTGTGAATCCTCTGACCTCTGACCCTGCAGCCACAAAGATCTTCTCCTTCGGTGTACCGAGGGCTCCCCCCAGCTCCAGCCTAGAAATCTTCGGTCCTGGTAAGCTCTTGAACACTGGCTGGAAAACCAACAGCATCTTCAGGTTAACAAACCAAGGAGCAGTATTCCTTAGTTTGTTTATTTCATTGATAAAATATACTATTCCTAACTGTATCCAATCATAAATTTGATCATGTCCATGTCTTGGTGAATATTTGGAATGAACTTACCACAGGCTCGCCTTTTTTCATTCCAAAACAAGTAATGACACCATCTTGGTCTGCAACTGCAACCTTAAAAATAAATAAATAAATAAATAAATAAATAAATAAATATACAGTACTGTGCAAAAGTTTTAGGCAGGTGTGAAAAAATGCTGTAAAGTAAGAATGCTTTCAAAAATAGACATGTTAATAGATTATATTTATCAATTAACTAAATGCAAAGTGAGTGAACAGAAGAAAAATCTAAATCAAATCCATATTTGGTGTGACCACCCTTTGCCTTCAAAACAGCATCAATTCTTCTAGGTACACTTGCACAAAGTCAGGGATTTTGTAGGCATATAGTCAGGTGTATGATTAAACAATTATACCAAACAGGTGCTAATGATCATCAATTCAATATGTAGGTTGAAACACAATCATTAACTGAAACAGAAACAGCTGTGTAGGAGGAATAAAACTGGGTGAGGAACAGCCAAACTCAGCTAACAAGGTGAGGTTGCTGAAGACAGTTTACTGTCAAAAGTCATACACCATGGCAAGACTGAGCACAGCAACAAGACACAAGGTAGTTATACTGCATCAGCAAGGTCTCTCCCAGGCAGAAATTTCAAGGCAGACAGGGGTTTCCAGATGTGCTGTCCAAGCTCTTTTGAAGAAGCACAAAGAAGCGGGCAACGTTGAGGACTGTAGGCGCAGTGGTCGGCCAAGGAAACTTACTGCAGCAGATGAAAGACACATCATGCTTACTTCCCTTCGCAATCGGAAGATGTCCAGCAGTGCCATCAGCTCAGGATTGGCAGAAAACAGTGGGACCCTGGTACACCCATCTACTGTCGGAGAAGTCTGGTCAGAAGTGGCCTTCATGGAAGACTTGCGGCCAAAAGCCATACCTCCGGCGTGGAAACAAGGCCAGCGGCTCAACTATGCACGAAAACACAGGAACTGGGGTGCAGAAAAATGGCAGCAGGTGCTCTGGACTGATGAGTCAAAATCTGAAATATTTGGCTGTAGCAGAAGGCAGTTTGTTAAGCTGAAGGGCTGGAGAGCGGTACACGAATCAGTGTCTGCAGGCAACAGTGAAGCATGGTGGAGGTTCCTTGCAAGTTTGGGGCTGCATTTCTGCAAATGGAGTTGGGGATTTGGTCAGAATTAATGGTCTCCTCAATGCTGAGAAGTACAGGCAGATACTTATCCATCATGCAATACCATCAGGGAGGCATCTGATTGGCCCCAAATTTATTCTGCAGCATGACAACGACCCCAAACATACAGCGAAAGTCATTAAGAACTATCTTCAGCGTAAAGAAGAACAAGGAGTCCTGGAAGTGATGGTATGGCCCCCACAGAGCCCTGATCTCAACATCATCGAGTCTGTCTGGGATTACATGAAGAGAGAGAAGCAACTGAGGCTGCCTAAATCCACAGAAGAACTGTGGTTAGTTCTCCAAGATGTTTGGGCCAACCTACCTGCCGAGTTCCTTCAAAAACTGTGTGCAAGTGTACCTAGAAGAATTGATGCTGTTTTGAAGGCAAAGGGTGGTCACACCAAATATTGATTTGATGTAGATTTTTCTTCTGTTCACTCACTTTGCATTTTGTTAATTGATAAATATAAACTATTAACATGTCTATTTTTGAAAACATTCTTACTTTACAGCATTTTTTCACACCTGCCTAAAACTTTTGCACAGTACTGTATATATAATACATTAACATAGTGGTTGAAGATGTAATTAACAAAGAAACCATGTTTAAATACCAACACTTCCCATCCATTGTAAAATCCATTGTGCACAAGTATTTTTTTTTTCATGTTTACTTCAGAATATGGTACAGTACTCTACATCTCTCTCTCTTTGAATCACTGTGCATTAATCATTCTCTGAAAGAGATCTGATCGCTCAGATAAACCTTATTAGTTTTAGCAGAATGATACAAGCAGATACTGACACAGTATAGCAAGCAGACTAATGGCAGGTACACGTTATGCATCAACAACAAATGCACATTTGGTAGTTCTATGAATCAGTAATTTCATTTTAAATGTGTGTCTTGTTCTGCTCAAGGAAAGCACTACCTTTTGCGTTGCTCTACGTCCTGATGCTGGAAGAAGCCTCATCGTCTTCTGTGACGTCACTCCAACCTACAGTATAAGAAAAGGACATTTCAATCCTTCACCATTAATAAATCAACCCTGCTAATATGTGTGATGACTTTAAAGCCTGGTCAGGTACATACTGTACTGCATCATGACTCCATGCACATCATTTAAATACAGCAGGTATTCCTGTAAAAGCCTGGAGTTCATTCATATCAAACCTTTAGCCCATGTTCTTACGTTACAGCACAATAACCATTCTGTATAAAAGTAACAGATTTGGGGCATGTTTTGCTCAACCCCCAGATATGTTATTAACAAATAAATAAAACAGAAACACAGGACTACCAAACTGACTGTTATCTTGAATGGGATTAGGTGAAAACTGGCAACCTATTTAGATGGCCATATCAAAATACAATTTTTAAATTCCTATACACTGCACAGACCTAATAGTCTTTATAAAATTTCAATTTTTTAATGCATTTTTAAACATTCTAATGAAACAGTTCTAATGAAAAAATAAATAAATACAAAATGTATACAAATCATTCTAGATAGAAATTTGGCATGCTGTAAGGAGAGTCTAGTGCATCTTTTTGGAACATATACAGTACCTTTCAAAAGCTGGAACTTTTAGTGACCCTGTGGCCCAAAATACACTGTATAACTTGGTAAAAAATTGATTGAAAATCTCATAAAAACACTGTTCAAAAACCCTATACTTTCCTACAATAGACTATAGTATTTACTACAGTACACTATTGAAAACATCTTGCTTTGGTATTTGTTATCAATGAAATACACACTGACCGGAAAATGTGCTTAAGAGAAGCACATTCACTCTAAATTGACATTGAATCAGCAAATCTAACCTGCAAACATGGCCAGTTTAGACCGCAAGCGTGCTGTAATGTACCAACTAAGTATCCCTCACATCACTGATGAAGTAAGGACAGAAAATAATAGATTTTTTCTAAAATTTTGAGGTGTGCACGCCAGGACTAGGACTAGACAGGACTAATGAGTTTGCGATTGGGACGACATTTCAATAATAATAGTTTGTCATAGGATCATACTGTATTTAATGTATTATGCATTTCTCTGTATTTAAAATATTAGGGATTTTCTTGTTGTCACTGCATCTTGTAAAGCGCTTTGTGATGGTGGTCCACTATGAAAGGCGCTATATAAAATAAAGATTAATTGATTGATACTGTATTATTATTATCGTTATTCTCGGCATCATTTGACCGATTCTTCCTGCTGTAGAATTCAAACAAATAACGTTGAGATAAAGCAGTCCAATACATTTGTTTAAAAATAAATACATGAATAAATACAAAATATTATAAGATTATAAGTGCTGTCTTACCTGGAGATAATCAACGCGGTTCAGATTTATTTCCATCTTCTCTAGCTCTGGATAAACTTTCAAAAGTATTCAAAATGGCTTTATAATTACAAATAATTATTTATGCATACTGCGCATAAACACAATGACGTTCGTAATGTCTGGATTAATTACATGGATTACAGAGACAGAGATTTAACCCACCGCAGTGTGTAGCGAATACGGCCGGAGATGCATACATTGCCTGTAGTTTTTATGATTTGTCTTTTTTAAAAAATCACATTGGATTTAAGTAATCGTTTCATGTTGAAATTAAGACGGGTTTTTTGTTTGTTTGTTTTGTTTTTTTAGCAATACCGTTTTACATCCCCAGTGAACCTCTTTCAAGCCGTCGGAATCCTCGTTTCCATGGAGAGGGAGACAATCAATAAACTAAAACCAGATTGGATAACACAGTTTGCCATCGGATTGGTTCGCGACACGGCTCTATTCTTTAGCATAATTGGGCAAAGGAAAATTTGTCCCTCTGACACTTGGAGGCGCTGTGTATCCTAATTTTAATACAGAACTTTGAGAAATACACGGTTTATTATCCAAAATCACGTGACAATTCATACTTATGTCTTTACGTAATTTTAAACTATAAAGACATAGAAACTACACTTTATGAAGTCTCGCTGGGCATTGTAAATGATTTAAAAAGCACCTGCGATTGGAAAAAGCATATGGATAGGCATACGATCTTGAATGAGCTTTTAAAGTAGGCTGTGTCAGACACACACAAACAAATGTGCTACCTCGTATTACCAGCTAACACTTTAAATATGTTGATATTGAGGATGCGAGACAATGGATGTCACATATTGTGATGTTAGAAAATGCCGTTTGTAATCTTCATTATATGTGAAGCATTGAGGCCCGGGTTAGACTTTGCTTTATTATTGTGTTCTATTAAATGTATCTTCTCTTCTTTCTCCGTGTCTCCTGAAACACGCATCTCTTTTGTTTTTCTCCACCTATCCCAGCTGTCCATTGATTAAAATCTGACATTTGCATCATTCATATTTAGGTTTCTCATTTAAATACTGCATATGTGAAGCATTGGTGGTTCAGTGGTAGAATTCTCGCCTGCCACGCGGGAGGCCCGGGTTCGATTCCCGGCCAATGCAAACGTCTTTTTTTTTTTAAATAACGAAAATTGTTAGTTTTGGTTAGAAACGGCACCGGCAAATCCTGATCCTTAAATCAAATCACATGGCTTCGTTTGTGTTGCTGCTGGTTTGGGCGTGTATAAGCTGCGCATGCGTCTACGAATCTCGTTTGACTGTCGGGATGTTTCTCAGAGGTGAATCTTAATACTTACGAACAGCCGTCCGGTAAACCGCTCCATTGAAAAAGAACCGTCTTGTTTTTGTAACCACTCCACAACTGAAGCGCAAACTTTATCTTGAAGTAACCGATTGTTGTGGCGTGAGCTACACAATAACCGTTCTGATAAATGACTGGATTTCAATTCACTGCAGCCCCTAAAGATTAACTGCAGACATAAATAAGCTATTTTGCTACTTTTTTAACATAGAGTCAAACATAACAATTCAATCGTTCATATTAATTTATATAAATAATTACTACAATACCCAAGAGTACTTTACTAACGTATTGAAGTAAAATAAGTATAAAAACTGCATTCACTTTCCTGTTCCAGTCACATGCTGCACAATCCCCAGCTAAATCTAACAAAAGCACAACGATTTGCAATGCTTTTATTAACTACAATTATATGTAAAACGGTATTAAAAATAGCCCAGGTTAATAGGTTGTGAAGCGCTTACTTTACCCCACAAAGCAATTATAAAGTAAACGTATGTAACGCAAAAGATGCCACACAGATGTAGAGATCACGTTTTTTTGTATCCCTGTCACTCGTTTCTTCGCAGTAAACAAAGTGGCGAAAGACACATTTTCATAAGTAATAGCAATGCTGAGGCTTACTTATGCCTTTTTTTTTAGCTGTACACACAAGTGAAAACTGTCAAACTGAATTAAACTTAACAAAATAAATGTGGAAAAGGGGGTGTTGCATAGTTTTAATCAGTGTTTCGTTGAATCAGTGGCGTGTTTGCCCCCAGACCTGCCAGACCAGTATATTTGAAACAATTCCAAGATGCAGAAAGCAGTAATGAGCGGTTAGACAAAATAAACGCACTGTTTATTAGGTATAGGAAAGCTTGTGTTCCATACTGCATCTGGTTATTTTGACTAAATGGACAAACAACTGATTTTAAACTTCCAACGAAGGCAGCTTGTTTATGGCAGCTTTCAACTCACTTTAAAACACAGTGTCTGTGTGCAAATCTCTGCCTCTCCCCCACCTTGAATCTTAGCAAATAAGCATGATAATAACACCACACTATCCGATAACTGGCAGCCACTGGTACATTGATTGCACTCATCATTTCTGTAATGACTATGCATACAACATAACAGAAATCTAAACATGTCACTATAACATATTATTATAAATGCATGTGACGAATTTAGGGTTTCCGAGCATCAACATATAATTAACAATAACGTTTCCGTTTTGTGAATCGCGCAGATTCATTGCATGTCCGATTTCGTTCTGCCAAGTGACAAACAATGGGAACAATTCAACTCAGAACAGATTTCCGGTGCTTCTGTTCTCGCGACGTTGATTCCATGTTGGCGTGGTGCGCCACGTTCCCACATTCTACGCGTGTGGCTTTGAATGTTCGTTCATAGTGAACGGCGCTGCCAGGCATCAAGCCCTTGGAAATAGAGCTATCATGTTTGCCAAAGAGTGCACAGCAAAAGCAGAACACTGTATCCAAATAAGGAGAATATACAAGCCACTTACCGAATCATTGTGTCACCCGTTCCTCGTGTGCATCTAGCACTTCTCTTTCGTAAAAACGACGCGCAACCGCTGCCGCATCGCTCTGTTGAAATAGCATTACCATAATCTGCTTCGGACCTCTTTTTACAATTTTTATTGCTTATATGATCTAGCCAAAGTGCCGGGTCATTAGAAAGCATGCTGATATCTGCTGTGCTAGCCACAGCATGATGTGAGAGGGCCCTCCTGGGTTTCCACATCATCTGCAGCATAACCCCTCTCTGTTGTTTCCTAATAGTCTTGCCAGGTCACGCGGCTGTCAGTATCAGTAATGTAATTTTTTTCGCGTAATAGTTATGTGTGTTTTGCACTAAGATTCGACACCGGCAGAGTCCCTCCCCCGGCCTGAATTTCTCAAAACGATATGCACTGTGCTTTGGCTTTCCCTAGTTACTAGTGACTCGTAACAGTCACCTTTGTTAGCTTGTCGTGTTTTGAATTTGTGCATATTGTTAATAAAAATGTAAGAAACAAACAAACAAACAAACAAACAAACACTAAAACTGTCACCACGGTCGGCTGTCGGCCCCTTCGCTGCCTCGGGGCCCACTGCGATTAACAGAAAACATGATAACACCATAAAACCAAACGATGATCACTAAACATAACATTTAAAAAGCATGAAGCATGTATCCTCCGATTCTTGGCACCTTGGGTTGTGCATGCATCCTAATCCGGACTGTTTGCTTCTTGTTGCGTTGTATGATCCTGTTCATAGAGCACGTTGAAGCAAACTGTGTCAATAACAGCCACTGCCTCTGCCTTTAACTGTCAGCACAAGTAGGTCGGGACCCTTTTGCAGGGTTGCAGGGTTGGGAAAGTTGATCAGATGATGAGATTGTATCTGGCTTCCTCACCCTCACGCTCTTTCAGTGCACACTTCAGTGTGATTGCAGTCCCATGCTGGAAGTGGAACACAGAAATCCCTTTATAAACCCCAAGGTCATTATAATAATAATAATAATAATATATTTTTATATAGCGCCTTTCGTAGTGGACCACCATCACAATGCGCTTTACAAAGGCAGGCTGTGAACTGTGCATTATATGCAGTCACTTACAATAGCACATTGATTTAACATCTCATCCACAGGATGGAGCATAAGGAGGTTAAGTGACTTGCTCAGGGTCACACAGTAAGTCAGTCAGCATCGGTTGCAAGTCCTGGACTTGAACCACTGGACCACACTGCCTCCTGTAATAGATGTTTGGTTGGAAACCATTGCACTAGTTTGTTTAGTTCACTTGTGAAGTATACATTATATTAAATGATTAGGAGAGCCTCATTTGCATAGTTTAGTTTACCAAGTGCTGTACATAGTCTTTTTGTTGCTGTTGTTCAATTTCAAACATACAGTATTATACACAGTAAAATGAACCAGACCACTTTTTTTTTTGCAGTACATGCATTTAAAAAAAATAAATAATGCAAAACTATTACATTTCCCGTAGCATTCAGTATACATTGATAATTTCAATTCTGAAATGTATCATTCATATTTAGGTTTCTCATTTAAATACTGCATATGTGAAGCATTGGTGGTTCAGTGGTAGAATTCTCGCCTGCCACGCGGGAGGCCCGGGTTCGATTCCCGGCCAATGCAAACGTCTTTTTTTTTTAAAATAACGAAAATTGTTAGTTTTGGTTAGAAACGGCACCGGCAAATCCTGATCCTTAAATCAAATCACATGGCTTCGTTTGTGTTGCTGCTGGTTTGGGCGTGTATAAGCTGCGCATGCGTCTACGAATCTCGTTTGACTGTCGGGATGTTTCTCAGAGGTGAATCTTAATACTTACGAACAGCCGTCCGGTAAACCGCTCCATTGAAAAAGAACCGTCTTGTTTTTGTAACCACTCCACAACTGAAGCGCAAACTTTATCTTGAAGTAACCGATTGTTGTGGCGTGAGCTACACAATAACCGTTCTGATAAATGACTGGATTTCAATTCACTGCAGCCCCTAAAGATTAACTGCAGACATAAATAAGCTATTTTGCTACTTTTTTAACATAGAGTCAAACATAACAATTCAATCGTTCATATTAATTTATATAAATAATTACTACAATACCCAAGAGTACTTTACTAACGTATTGAAGTAAAATAAGTATAAAACTGCATTCACTTTCCTGTTCCAGTCACATGCTGCACAATCCCCAGCTAAATCTAACAAAAGCACAACGATTTGCAATGCTTTTATTAACTACAATTATATGTAAAACGGTATTAAAAATAGCCCAGGTTAATAGGTTGTGAAGCGCTTACTTTACCCCACAAAGCAATTATAAAGTAAACGTATGTAACGCAAAAGATGCCACACAGATGTAGAGATCACGTTTTTTTGTATCCGTCACTCGTTTCTTCGCAGTAAACAAAGTGGCGAAAGACACATTTTCATAAGTAATAGCAATGCTGAGGCTTACTTATGCCTTTTTTAGCTGTACACACAAGTGAAAACTGTCAAACTGAATTAAACTTAACAAAATAAATGTGGAAAAGGGGGTGTTGCATAGTTTTAATCAGTGTTTCGTTGAATCAGTGGCGTGTTTGCCCCAGACCTGCCAGACCAGTATATTTGAAACAATTCCAAGATGCAGAAAGCAGTAATGAGCGGTTAGACAAAATAAACGCACTGTTTATTAGGTATAGGAAAGCTTGTGTTCCATACTGCATCTGGTTATTTTGACTAAATGGACAAACAACTGATTTTAAACTTCCAACGAAGGCAGCTTGTTTATGGCAGCTTTCAACTCACTTTAAAACACAGTGTCTGTGTGCAAATCTCTGCCTCTCCCCACCTTGAATCTTAGCAAATAAGCATGATAATAACACCACACTATCCGATAACTGGCAGCCACTGGTACATTGATTGCACTCATCATTTCTGTAATGACTATGCATACAACATAACAGAAATCTAAACATGTCACTATAACATATTATTATTATAAATGCATGTGACGAATTTAGGGTTTCCGAGCATCAACATATAATTAACAATAACGTTTCCGTTTTGTGAATCGCGCAGATTCATTGCATGTCCGATTTCGTTCTGCCAAGTGACAAACAATGGGAACAATTCAACTCAGAACAGATTTCCGGTGCTTCTGTTCTCGCGACGTTGATTCCATGTTGGCGTGGTGCGCCACGTTCCCACATTCTACGCGTGTGGCTTTGAATGTTCGTTCATAGTGAACGGCGCTGCCAGGCATCAAGCCCTTGGAAATAGAGCTATCATGTTTGCCAAAGAGTGCACAGCAAAAGCAGAACACTGTATCCAAATAAGGAGAATATACAAGCCACTTACCAAATGATTGTGTCACCCGTTCCTCGTGTGCATCTAGCACTTCTCTTTCGTAAAAACGACGCGCAACCGCTGCCGCATCGCTCTGTTGAAATAGCATTACCATAATCTGCTTCGGACCTCTTTTTACAATTTTTTATTGCTTATATGATCTAGCCAAAGTGCCGGGTCATTAGAAAGCATGCTGATATCTGCTGTGCTAGCCACAGCATGATGTGAGAGGGCCCTCCTGGGTTTCCACATCATCTGCAGCATAACCCTCTCTGTTGTTTCCTAATAGTCTTGCCAGGTCACGCGGCTGTCAGTATCAGTAATGTAATTTTTTCGCGTAATAGTTATGTGTGTTTTGCACTAAGATTCAACACCGCAGAGTCCCTCCCCGCCTGAATTTCTCAAAACGATATGCACTGTGCTTTGGCTTTCCCTAGTTACTAGTGACTCGTAACAGTCACCTTTGTTAGCTTGTCGTGTTTTGAATTTGTGCATATTGTTAATAAAAATGTAAGAAACAAACAAACAAACAAACAAACAAACACTAAAACTGTCACCACGGTCGGCTGTCGGCCCCTTCGCTGCCTCGGGGCCCACTGCGATTAACAGAAAACATGATAACACCATAAAACCAAACGATGATCACTAAACATAACATTTAAAAGCATGAAGCATGTATCCTCCGATTCTTGGCACCTTGGGTTGTGCATGCATCCTAATCCGGACTGTTTGCTTCTTGTTGCGTTGTATGATCCTGTTCATAGAGCACGTTGAAGCAAAGTGTGTCAATAACAGCCTCTGCCTCTGCCTTTAACTGTCAGCACAAGTAGGTCGGGACCCTTTTGCAGGGTTGCAGGGTTGGGAAAGTTGATCAGATGATGAGATTGTATCTGGCTTCCTCACCCTCACGCTCTTTCAGTGCACACTTCAGTGTGATTGCAGTCCCATGCTGGAAGTGGAACACAGAAATCCCTTTATAAACCCCAAGGTCATTATAATAATAATAATAATAATATATTTTTATATAGCGCTTTCGTAGTGGACCACCATCACAATGCGCTTTACAAAGGCAGGCTGTGAACTGTGCATTATATGCAGTCACTTACAATAGCACATTGATTTAACATCTCATCCACAGGATGGAGCATAAGGAGGTTAAGTGACTTGCTCAGGGTCACACAGTAAGTCAGTCAGCATCGGTTGCAAGTCCTGGACTTGAACCACTGGACCACACTGCCTCCTGTAATAGATGTTTGGTTGGAAACCATTGCACTAGTTTGTTTAGTTCACTTGTGAAGTATACATTATATTAAATGATTAGGAGAGCCTCATTTGCATAGTTTAGTTTACCAAGTGCTGTACATAGTCTTTTTGTTGCTGTTGTTCAATTTCAAACATACAGTATTATACACAGTAAAATGAACCAGACCACTTTTTTTTGCAGTACATGCATTTAAAAAAATAAATAATGCAAAACTATTACATTTCCCGTAGCATTCAGTATACATTGATAATTTCAATTCTGAAATGTATCATTCATATTTAGGTTTCTCATTTAAATACTGCATATGTGAAGCATTGGTGGTTCAGTGGTAGAATTCTCGCCTGCCACGCGGGAGGCCCGGGTTCGATTCCCGGCCAATGCAAACGTCTTTTTTTAAATAACGAAAATTGTTAGTTTTGGTTAGAAACGGCACCGGCAAATCCTGATCCTTAAATCAAATCACATGGCTTCGTTTGTGTTGCTGCTGGTTTGGGCGTGTATAAGCTGCGCATGCGTCTACGAATCTCGTTTGACTGTCGGGATGTTTCTCAGAGGTGAATCTTAATACTTACGAACAGCCGTCCGGTAAACCGCTCCATTGAAAAAGAACCGTCTTGTTTTTGTAACCACTCCACAACTGAAGCGCAAACTTTATCTTGAAGTAACCGATTGTTGTGGCGTGAGCTACACAATAACCGTTCTGATAAATGACTGGATTTCAATTCACTGCAGCCCCTAAAGATTAACTGCAGACATAAATAAGCTATTTTGCTACTTTTTTAACATAGAGTCAAACATAACAATTCAATCGTTCATATTAATTTATATAAATAATTACTACAATACCCAAGAGTACTTTACTAACGTATTGAAGTAAAATAAGTATAAAACTGCATTCACTTTCCTGTTCCAGTCACATGCTGCACAATCCCCAGCTAAATCTAACAAAAGCACAACGATTTGCAATGCTTTTATTAACTACAATTATATGTAAAACGGTATTAAAAATAGCCCAGGTTAATAGGTTGTGAAGCGCTTACTTTACCCCACAAAGCAATTATAAAGTAAACGTATGTAACGCAAAAGATGCCACACAGATGTAGAGATCACGTTTTTTTGTATCCGTCACTCGTTTCTTCGCAGTAAACAAAGTGGCGAAAGACACATTTTCATAAGTAATAGCAATGCTGAGGCTTACTTATGCCTTTTTTTTAGCTGTACACACAAGTGAAAACTGTCAAACTGAATTAAACTTAACAAAATAAATGTGGAAAAGGGGGTGTTGCATAGTTTTAATCAGTGTTTCGTTGAATCAGTGGCGTGTTTGCCCCCAGACCTGCCAGACCAGTATATTTGAAACAATTCCAAGATGCAGAAAGCAGTAATGAGCGGTTAGACAAAATAAACGCACTGTTTATTAGGTATAGGAAAGCTTGTGTTCCATACTGCATCTGGTTATTTTGACTAAATGGACAAACAACTGATTTTAAACTTCCAACGAAGGCAGCTTGTTTATGGCAGCTTTCAACTCACTTTAAAACACAGTGTCTGTGTGCAAATCTCTGCCTCTCCCCACCTTGAATCTTAGCAAATAAGCATGATAATAACACCACACTATCCGATAACTGGCAGCCACTGGTACATTGATTGCACTCATCATTTCTGTAATGACTATGCATACAACATAACAGAAATCTAAACATGTCACTATAACATATTATTATTATAAATGCATGTGACGAATTTAGGGTTTCCGAGCATCAACATATAATTAACAATAACGTTTCCGTTTTGTGAATCGCGCAGATTCATTGCATGTCCGATTTCGTTCTGCCAAGTGACAAACAATGGGAACAATTCAACTCAGAACAGATTTCCGGTGCTTCTGTTCTCGCGACGTTGATTCCATGTTGGCGTGGCGCCACGTTCCCACATTCTACGCGTGTGGCTTTGAATGTTCGTTCATAGTGAACGGCGCTGCCAGGCATCAAGCCCTTGGAAATAGAGCTATCATGTTTGCCAAAGAGTGCACAGCAAAAGCAGAACACTGTATCCAAATAAGGAGAATATACAAGCCACTTACCGAATCATTGTGTCACCCGTTCCTCGTGTGCATCTAGCACTTCTCTTTCAGTAAAACGACGCGCAACCGCTGCCGCATCGCTCTGTTGAAATAGCATTACCATAATCTGCTTCGGACCTCTTTTTACAATTTTTATTGCTTATATGATCTAGCCAAAGTGCCGGGTCATTAGAAAGCATGCTGATATCTGCTGTGCTAGCCACAGCATGATGTGAGAGGGCCCTCCTGGGTTTCCACATCATCTGCAGCATAACCCTCTCTGTTGTTTCCTAATAGTCTTGCCAGGTCACGCGGCTGTCAGTATCAGTAATGTAATTTTTTCGCGTAATAGTTATGTGTGTTTTGCACTAAGATTCGACACCGGCAGAGTCCCTCCCCGCCTGAATTTCTCAAAACGATATGCACTGTGCTTTGGCTTTCCCTAGTTACTAGTGACTCGTAACAGTCACCTTTGTTAGCTTGTCGTGTTTTGAATTTGTGCATATTGTTAATAAAAATGTAAGAAACAAACAAACAAACAAACAAACAAACACTAAAACTGTCACCACGGTCGGCTGTCGGCCCCTTCGCTGCCTCGGGGCCCACTGCGATTAACAGAAAACATGATAACACCATAAAACCAAACGATGATCACTAAACATAACATTTAAAAGCATGAAGCATGTATCCTCCGATTCTTGGCACCTTGGGTTGTGCATGCATCCTAATCCGGACTGTTTGCTTCTTGTTGCGTTGTATGATCCTGTTCATAGAGCACGTTGAAGCAAACTGTGTCAATAACAGCCTCTGCCTCTGCCTTTAACTGTCAGCACAAGTAGGTCGGGACCCTTTTGCAGGGTTGCAGGGTTGGGAAAGTTGATCAGATGATGAGATTGTATCTGGCTTCCTCACCCTCACGCTCTTTCAGTGCACACTTCAGTGTGATTGCAGTCCCATGCTGGAAGTGGAACACAGAAATCCCTTTATAAACCCCAAGGTCATTATAATAATAATAATAATAATATATTTTATATAGCGCCTTTCGTAGTGGACCACCATCACAATGCGCTTTACAAAGGCAGGCTGTGAACTGTGCATTATATGCAGTCACTTACAATAGCACATTGATTTAACATCTCATCCACAGGATGGAGCATAAGGAGGTTAAGTGACTTGCTCAGGGTCACACAGTAAGTCAGTCAGCATCGGTTGCAAGTCCTGGACTTGAACCACTGGACCACACTGCCTCCTGTAATAGATGTTTGGTTGGAAACCATTGCACTAGTTTGTTTAGTTCACTTGTGAAGTATACATTATATTAAATGATTAGGAGAGCCTCATTTGCATAGTTTAGTTTACCAAGTGCTGTACATAGTCTTTTTGTTGCTGTTGTTCAATTTCAAACATACAGTATTATACACAGTAAAATGAACCAGACCACTTTTTTTTGCAGTACATGCATTTAAAAAATAAATAATGCAAAACTATTACATTTCCCGTAGCATTCAGTATACATTGATAATTTCAATTCTGAAATGTATCATTCATATTTAGGTTTCTCATTTAAATACTGCATATGTGAAGCATTGGTGGTTCAGTGGTAGAATTCTCGCCTGCCACGCGGGAGGCCCGGGTTCGATTCCCGGCCAATGCAAACGTCTTTTTTTAAATAACGAAAATTGTTAGTTTTGGTTAGAAACGGCACCGGCAAATCCTGATCCTTAAATCAAATCACATGGCTTCGTTTGTGTTGCTGCTGGTTTGGGCGTGTATAAGCTGCGCATGCGTCTACGAATCTCGTTTGACTGTCGGGATGTTTCTCAGAGGTGAATCTTAATACTTACGAACAGCCGTCCGGTAAACCGCTCCATTGAAAAGAACCGTCTTGTTTTTGTAACCACTCCACAACTGAAGCGCAAACTTTATCTTGAAGTAACCGATTGTTGTGGCGTGAGCTACACAATAACCGTTCTGATAAATGACTGGATTTCAATTCACTGCAGCCCCTAAAGATTAACTGCAGACATAAATAAGCTATTTTGCTACTTTTTTTTAACATAGAGTCAAACATAACAATTCAATCGTTCATATTAATTTATATAAATAATTACTACAATACCCAAGAGTACTTTACTAACGTATTGAAGTAAAATAAGTATAAAAACTGCATTCACTTTCCTGTTCCAGTCACATGCTGCACAATCCCCAGCTAAATCTAACAAAAGCACAACGATTTGCAATGCTTTTATTAACTACAATTATATGTAAAACGGTATTAAAAATAGCCCAGGTTAATAGGTTGTGAAGCGCTTACTTTACCCCACAAAGCAATTATAAAGTAAACGTATGTAACGCAAAAGATGCCACACAGATGTAGAGATCACGTTTTTTTTGTATCTGTCACTCGTTTCTTCGCAGTAAACAAAGTGGCGAAAGACACATTTTCATAAGTAATAGCAATGCTGAGGCTTACTTATGCCTTTTTTTTTAGCTGTACACACAAGTGAAAACTGTCAAACTGAATTAAACTTAACAAAATAAATGTGGAAAAGGGGGTGTTGCATAGTTTTAATCAGTGTTTCGTTGAATCAGTGGCGTGTTTGCCCCCAGACCTGCCAGACCAGTATATTTGAAACAATTCCAAGATGCAGATAGCAGTAATGAGCGTTTAGACAAAATAAACGCACTGTTTATTAGGTATAGGAAAGCTTGTGTTCCATACTGCATCTGGTTATTTTGACTAAATGGACAAACAACTGATTTTAAACTTCCAACGAAGGCAGCTTGTTTATGGCAGCTTTCAACTCACTTTAAAACACAGTGTCTGTGTGCAAATCTCTGCCTCTCCCCCACCTTGAATCTTAGCAAATAAGCATGATAATAACACCACACTATCCGATAACTGGCAGCCACAGGTACATTGATTGCACTCATCATTTCTGTAATGACTATGCATACAACATAACAGAAATCTAAACATGTCACTATAACATATTATTATTATAAATGCATGTGACGAATTTAGGGTTTCCGAGCATCAACGTATAATTAACAATAACGTTTCCGTTTTGTGAATCGCGCAGATTCATTGCATGTCCGATTTCGTTCTGCCAAGTGACAAACAATGGGAACAATTCAACTCAGAACAGATTTCCGGTGCTTCTGTTCTCGCGACGTTGATTCCATGTTGGCGTAGGCGCCACGTTCCCACATTCTACGCGTGTGGCTTTGAATGTTCGTTCATAGTGAACGGCGCTGCCAGGCATCAAGCCCTTGGAAATAGAGCTATCATGTTTGCCAAAGAGTGCACAGCAAAAGCAGAACACTGTATCCAAATAAGGAGAATATACAAGCCACTTACCGAATCATTGTGTCACCCGTTCCTCGTGTGCATCTAGCACTTCTCTTTCGTAAAAACGACGCGCAACCGCTGCCGCATCGCTCTGTTGAAATAGCATTACCATAATCTGCTTCGGACCTCTTTTTACAATTTTTTATTGCTTATATGATCTAGCCAAAGTGCCGGGTCATTAGAAAGCATGCTGATATCTGCTGTGCTAGCCACAGCATGATGTGAGAGGGCCCTCCTGGGTTTCCACATCATCTGCAGCATAACCCTCTCTGTTGTTTCCTAATAGTCTTGCCAGGTCACGCGGCTGTCAGTATCAGTAATGTAATTTTTTTCGCGTAATAGTTATGTGTGTTTTGCACTAAGATTCGACACCGGCAGAGTCCCTCCCCCGGCCTGAATTTCTCAAAACGATATGCACTGTGCTTTGGCTTTCCCTAGTTACTAGTGACTCGTAACAGTCACCTTTGTTAGCTTGTCGTGTTTTGAATTTGTGCATATTGTTAATAAAAATGTAAGAAACAAACAAACAAACACAAAAACTGTCACCACGGTCGGCTGTCGGCCCCTTCGCTGCCTCGGGGCCCACTGCGATTAACAGAAAACATGATAACACCATAAAACCAAACGTTGATCACTAAACATAACATTTAAAAAGCATGAAGCATGTATCCTCCGATTCTTGGCACCTTGGGTTGTGCATGCATCCTAATCCGGACTGTTTGCTTCTTGTTGCGTTGTATGATCCTGTTCATAGAGCACGTTGAAGCAAAGTGTGTCAATAACAGCCTCTGCCTCTGCCTTTAACTGTCAGCACAAGTAGGTCGGGACCCTTTTGCAGGGTTGCAGGGTTGGGAAAGTTGATCAGATGATGAGATTGTATCTGGCTTCCTCACCCTCACGCTCTTTCAGTGCACACTTCAGTGTGATTGCAGTCCCATGCTGGAAGTGGAACACAGAAATCCCTTTATAAACCCCAAGGTCATTATAATAATAATAATAATAATATATTTTTATATAGCGCCTTTCGTAGTGGACCACCATCACAATGCGCTTTACAAAGGCAGGCTGTGAACTGTGCATTATATGCAGTCACTTACAATAGCACATTGATTTAACATCTCATCCACAGGATGGAGCACAAGGAGGTTAAGTGACTTGCTCAGGGTCACACAGTAAGTCAGTCAGCATCGGTTGCAAGTCCTGGACTTGAACCACTGGACCACACTGCCTCCTGTAATAGATGTTTGGTTGGAAACCATTGCACTAGTTTGTTTAGTTCACTTGTGAAGTATACATTATATTAAATGATTAGGAGAGCCTCATTTGCATAGTTTAGTTTACCAAGTGCTGTACATAGTCTTTTTGTTGCTGTTGTTCAATTTCAAACATACAGTATTATACACAGTAAAATGAACCAGACCACTTTTTTTTTGCAGTACATGCATTTAAAAAAATAAATAATGCAAAACTATTACATTTCCGTAGCATTCAGTATACATTGATAATTTCAATTCTGAAATGTATCATTCATATTTAGGTTTCTCATTTAAATACTGCATATGTGAAGCATTGGTGGTTCAGTGGTAGAATTCTCGCCTGCCACGCGGGAGGCCGGGTTCGATTCCCGGCCAATGCAAACGTCTTTTTTTAAATAACGAAAATTGTTAGTTTTGGTTAGAAACGGCACCGGCAAATCCTGATCCTTAAATCAAATCACATGGCTTCGTTTGTGTTGCTGCTGGTTTGGGCGTGTATAAGCTGCGCATGCGTCTACGAATCTCGTTTGACTGTCGGGATGTTTCTCAGAGGTGAATCTTAATACTTACGAACAGCCGTCCGGTAAACCGCTCCATTGAAAAAGAACCGTCTTGTTTTTGTAACCACTCCACAACTGAAGCGCAAACTTTATCTTGAAGTAACCGATTGTTGTGGCGTGAGCTACACAATAACCGTTCTGATAAATGACTGGATTTCAATTCACTGCAGCCCCTAAAGATTAACTGCAGACATAAATAAGCTATTTTGCTACTTTTTTTAACATAGAGTCAAACATAACAATTCAATCGTTCATATTAATTTATATAAATAATTACTACAATACCCAAGAGTACTTTACTAATGTAGCCGTCAAAAAGTACTGAAAACATAATTATTCCCCTAGGTATTTGTGGTCTTATACTGCCATCTACTGGAGTAATAAAGTTATGTATTAGGTGGTAAGAGGAAGCGGAAGTTGTGTGTTGTTCTTGGCCGCGCGCAGAGAAAAATAAAGAAAGGGTTTTTCAGCCATTGCTGATTTCACTTCGTAAGCCTGTCTCCCTTGGTTTTTGTTTTATTCCTTCAGTAAGTTAGGTCATCGACTCGAACGCTACATTGGTGGCAGCGGTGCTTTGTTTTCCAAGGTTGCCTCTTCATTTTTGCAACTTTAAAAAAAAAAACACAAAAAAAAAAAAAACTTCTTTGACTGGAGGACATCAACCGGAGACCGGTAGGGGAAATCTATTAGCATTCTTTATTTCAAGATAGGTCAGAAATAATAATAATAAAAATAAAAAGAAGAAGAAAATTAATAAATATAGACTCAAAAACTGAATCTAGTGACAGCAAATAACCACCATTCAAGATGTTTACCGACGATTCTTGTGAGTACAGCTCCTATTTAAACAGACAACCAGAATCTTGGCATGTTAGGATTGAACTACCCCGCCATTCAAGGGTGATGGTAAACAAACGTTTCTAAGTTGGGCAAGACGCTATGAAGTGGCAGTGCGTGCTCTTACGAGACAAAACAATGTATTGGATTATGAAGGCACATTAGCAAACGTTTTGCCAACCCGTTTAGATGGTGCTGCATTTTTGCTGTGGGATAGTTTGCCTGTTGCTGTTCAGTCAGACTATGACAGGGTCAAAGAAAAGCTGAAGGATGCGTTTGGACACAAACAGTTTATAACCTATTTTCAAACATGTATAACTGCTCGTCCCCGACAAGCAAAGGAAAGCTTGGAGGTTTATGCAGCTGAAATTACTAGGCTAGTGCTTGAAGCTTTTCCTGATTATGACACAAACGCTCAGAATGGAGAAAAATTCAGACGCTTCGTTGCTGGTTTGGATTCTGCACTGCAGGCAAAATGCCACGAGCTCGGAGCAACTGATTTGGAGGAAGCTCTTTCTATTGCTGGTCGCTGTGAACGTGCTAGAGAGGCTCTTAAGATGTCTAGCCCAATGAGTAACATACCCCAGCCTTTAGTCTCAGCTATGGTGTCAGGGACCCAGATGACCACAGTTAGCACTGTTTCAGACAGAGAAAATAAGCTTTTGAAAGCTGTTGAAGACCTTAGTGCTAAAGTCAGTAGTTTACAGTTTGAAGTTAGACATATAAAGGAAAGCAGACATTGGACTGATACCAGACGATATGAAACCCCTGCGTTCCGTGATAGGAGGCGCCGCAGTCCTTCGCCACACTACACCACTTCTGGTAGACATTATGCCAGAGCTGAAGAGCGGGACGTTGCAAATGTGACTGTAATGAGTTGGGATGCTATTCATCACGTTATCTGGAGACTGATGACCAGCTGAGGGGCCGTTCACCTGAGCCGACCGCAAGCGTATAGGAGCAGTGAGTGGACACCGGAGCAGCGACAGGAGCGTTACTCTCCATATAATGATAGACACAGCTACCCTGGTAGAACGACCGCCAGCGTAGCCCCAGTCCTGGACCTCGATCTCCCTACGATGGTGCTTCGCAGAAGCGTGGTGTGAGATTCCTTTCCCCAGCCAGTAACGACCGCAGTGTCTCGACAGCTCCTGCCCATGGGGAGCCGGGAAACTACAATTAGCTGGTGTTGCGGCCCAGACATCAGCTTCCACCTCCTTGGGCCAGGATAGAGTGGACCAGTCTGCTAAGGGAAGTAAAACTGATTTGAACTCCTTTCCTGTAAATGACTGTAAAACATGTCTACTGCTTACATTAGAGGTATTATTGAAGGAACTGAAGTAACAATTCTAACTGATACAGGATCCAGTGTGTCATTAGTTAGTGCTGAGTTCAGAATGAGCGTCCCTGCTTTGCGTAAACGCACCATTCATAGACAGTACATGATGGCTCGTGCTGTTAATGGACAATTACTGGACACATTGGGCACACTAACGATGACAATGCGCCTTGGGAGCGAGACCTATCAACATGAAGTGCATGTTGTCCGTGATGCTACCCAGTCAGTGCTTTTAGGGTGGGACTTCTTATCCAAGCACCATGCTGTCCTTGACACTAGATGTGGTACACTTCAACTGTGGGAATCCACCATTCCTCTCTTAAAAAACAAAGATTTTGTCTCGGAATGCTGTAATGTGTCCATCTTAACCACAGTGCTTGTGCCACCATTGAGTGAAATTATTGTCCCTGCTTGTGTGGAGTCACCAAGTGTAGCTGACACACCTCCAGATAATTATGTAGGATATTTGGAGCCAAACCCTAATGACAACACAGAGCTTGTCGCTGCACGCACCGTAGCTGCTGTTGAAAAGGGAGTTGTTGCTGCCCGCCTGTTAAACCCAACCAATCAGATGCTGAAAATTCATCAGGGTACACATGTGGGACAGTTCTATCATATCAATGATGAGGACTTGGTTATTAACCCCCCGGAGTCCACTCTTGAGTGTAATACAGTAGCGGCCTCAATTCCAATACCCTTTAGCTCACTTGATGCTTTGCTTCTATCACAGCAGCAAATAGACCAACTGGAGGCCTTACTGCTTAAGTACAGCAACATTTTCAATACCACACCACAAAACACAGGGTGCTGTGGACTTGTCAAACACAACATTAGGACTGGCAACCATGCACCAGTTAAACAGCGTGCGTACCGCACATCACCAGATAAGCGGCAAGAAATTGACAACCAAGTTTCTAAATTACTAGCAGATGGTGTTGTTGAGGAAAGCTGTAGTCCATGGGCTTCCCCTGTTGTCCTTGTTAAGAAGAAGGACGGCAGCTGGAGATTTTGCGTGGACTACCGCAAGCTGAATAGCATCACAGTCAAGGACTCGCATCCTCTTCCTCGTGTGGACGACACGCTTGATGCCCTGGCAGGCTCTGCCTGGTACAGTACTCTGGATTTTTCAAATGGGTACTGGCAGGTGGAGGTTGCTGAGGAGGATCGTGAAAAACAGCATTTACAACTGGAAGGGGACTCTATCAGTTTCGTGCCATGCCCATGGGTCTTACCAACGCCGGCGACCTTCCAACGCTTAATGGAGCTGGTGCTGCGGGGCTCCCATGGCAGTTGTGTATGGTTTATTTGGATGATATCCTCATTTTCAGCAAGACCTTTGATGACCATCTAGCCCATCTCAACGAAGTCTTTTCTAGAATTCAAAGCAGTGGACTGAAGCTTAACTCTAAAAGTGCCACATAGCTCGTGACCATGTTGTGTTTTTGGGACATGTCATTTCTCGACAAGGGCTCCAACCTGATCCACGAAACACACAGCGGGTCAAGGAATGGCCTACACCACGCACAGCGACTGAGGTGCGTGCCTTCCTTGGCTTGTGTTCAGTATTACAGGAGGTTTGTGAAGGACTTGGCGCAATATGCTACACCCCTACATCACCTCACAGGGAAGAACATCCCATTTCAGTGGACAAGTGAGTGTGAATCTGCTTTTAATTACCTTCGCAATGTGCTATCTACAGAACCTATCATCACGTTGCCAGACTTCAGCCAGCCATTCCTTGTGTACACTGATGCGTCCCAGACTGCTGTAGGTGCTGTGTTAGCGCAAATGCAAAATGGCCTTGAGAAAGTAGTGGCATATGCTAGCCATGCCCTTACAGCGGCAGAAAGACGATGGTCTACATATGATAGAGAACTGTGGGCTGTAGTGTGGGCCGTTCGTCAATTTAGACAGTATCTTGGTTTGCATCCTTTTACCATAGTCACAGACCACAAACCCTTGTTGGGACTGAGACGCATTCCTATTGACAATGACCGAACAGGACGCCGCAGCAGATGGGCCTTAGAACTAGATCCATATGATTGGGTTGTAGTGCACAGGGTAGGTCACAAACACGCTAATGCAGATGCTCTCTCCCGCAGACCTCCCGTAGTGTCAGCCACCTTTAACTGTGAACTTCAAGCCAACTCCACAGATTCAGCAAACAGTCAAAATGGGTAGTGGGAGGAGAGCTTGGCTTCTGGAATACGACTACCACCAATTCGAGCATACATGGATGACATGACAACCATGACTACAACAGTAGCCTGCACTAATCGGTTATTGGGCAAATTAACCAATAACATTGAATGGGCACGAATGCAATTCAAGCCCACTAAATCAAGGAGCATCTCTATAATTAAAGGTAAAGTAGTAGATAAAACGTTCTTCATTAATGGTGAGGCAATACCAACAGTGTCTGAGAAGCCAGTGAAGAGCCTTGGGAGATGGTACGACGGGGATCTAAAGGACACAGTTAGTGTGGGAGAAGTTAGACAACAAGCTGTGGAAGGGTTGAAGAGCATAGACAGCAGCGCTTTACCAGGCAAACTAAAACTCTGGTGCTTTCAGTTTGGCCTACTGCCAAGGTTGCTGTGGCCACTGACTGTGTACGAGGTTTCTTTGACAACAGTAGAGAAGCTGGAAGCTTTAATCAGTTCACACATCAGGAAATGGTTGGGAGTTCCACGCTGCCTCAGCAGAGTGGGACTTTATGGTAAAGGAATACTGCAGCTACCTGTCTCCGCTCTAACCGAGGAGTTTAAGTGCGCCAAGGTCCGACTGGAAATGACATTAGTAGAGTCACGCGACAAATGCGTAAGGGAGGCAGCACCTGTGTTGAAAACTGGAAGAAAGTGGGTGGCAAAGAAAGCTGTGGAGGATGCAAAGGCTGCCCTTCAAATTGGTGATATCATGGGGCAAGTTCAGCATGGAAGAGGGGTCTTGGTCTCAGTTCAGCTCCTCCTACATGGCACAAGGCAGCCCCAGCGCAACGGAGGAAGCTTGTAGTCAACGAGGTGCAAAAGCAGGAGGAGAGGATGAGGTGTATAAAGGCCATTTCCCAGGGCAAGCAGGGAGAATGGATGAGATGGGAGAGTGTGGAACAACGCAAGATTGGCTGGCAAGACCTATGGTCAATGGAACAGAGCAGGATCAGTTTCCTTATAAGGTCAACATATGATGTTCTCCCATCACCACAGAACCTAAACCTCTGGGTAGGAGAGGATCCCTCATGTCCTTTGTGTTCATCACCTGCAACATTAAGGCACATTTTGACAGGATGTAAGGTGGCTCTTAGCCAAGGGCGGTTTACTTGGCGCCATGACCAGGTGCTGCGATGTTTGGCCTTAGCATTGGAAGACAAGCGTAACATGACCAATAAGTTGCCATCTGTTCCATCAAAACAGTACACACAAAGACAACATTCCTCCGCCCAGGAGAGCAACCACCAAGAAAAGGTGTTAAAACCAATCCTCGCCCAGGACAACTGGAAGCTGCTAGAGACTGGAAAATGCTGGCGGATGTTGGTCAGCGGCTTATTTTTCCACCTGAGATTGCCACCACAAACCTTCGACCAGATATTGTCTTGTGGTCTGGATCAGCACGCCTTGTTCACCTGGTGGAGTTAACAGTGCCATGGGAGGATGCTGTAGATGAGGCGTATGAGAGGAAGAAACTGCGGTATGCTCAACTAGCCACTGAAGCGGAACAGCGAGGATGGAGAGTCTGGGTTTACCCAGTGGAAGTGGGATGTCGAGGATTTGTGGCACACTCTACAACCCGGTTTCTCAGAGATGTCGGATTCAATGGCCAAGAGTTGCGTCGCACAGTGAAGAACTTATCTGAAGCAGCAGAGAGGAGCAGCAACTGGCTGTGGTTGAGACGGAAAGATTCTGGCTGGGGATCTCAAGCACAATAGAAAGGAAAAAAGGCTGATATACAGGTAAGTAAGCTGGGCTGAGTTGAGTGGGGGACGGAGGGGTGAAGCTGGGGCGCCAGAATCACCGTCGAGCCCTCTTGAGGTGTCGTGGGCTAGTCGGCCGAAACACCGAGGATGGAAGGTGCCCACTTGAAGACCCCAGAGATGTACCCTACTTAGCTCAATCCAGGCGGTTGTCATGCTGATGCGCTGGGGAGACCGCACTATGGTTGATCCCGGAGCCAGCATCGCAGCCGTTGTGTGTGCTGATGCGCTAGGGAGGCAAAATAAGCTGATCCCTGGAGCCAGCATTACACTTCAGCCATCAACACCAGACAGAAGGATATCTACATCATCATATGGAAGGAAGCGCAAATGGATGGAGACACATATGGATCACATTAGTTTACTGTGAAGCTACGTCTTAGTTGGTGCTTATCTTGGCGAGAGCCAAGTTCAAATCAGCATGAAGTTTTAACATCTACTCTCATGTAATGGAAATCATGACAGTGACTGCAATACACCACTTGCTTGTGCACTACAGAACTCCCATATTGACCCTCAGTCAACTGCAAAGGTGGACCATGACCTGAGTAGCTCCCAGCAGTCCTCACAGAGCTCCACCGAACACAGACTGGTGATATTAGCGAGGTGAGCCCACCTACGGATGCAGCTGCCGATCAAAGCTTGATCTACTCCTTGTCTCACGATGGTCAGAACCTCAGACAGTTACAGTACGAGGACACAGACATTGGGACAGTTATGTCATGGATAGCTGGCACAGCTCGTAGACCTCCTCGTTGGAGACTTAAAGGTGCTTCGCAACTGTTGACACGTTTATGGGCAGAGTATAATCGCTTATCTTTAATTAATGGACTTTTATGTCGTGTAGTGCACTTCCTAGCACCGGGACCAGGACTACTCAGATTGTTATGCCCACAGTGTTAGTGCCAGAATTCTTAAAGCACCTCCATGGTGGACCCTTGTCTGCGCATCTTTCGGTAGAGCGAGTTCTTGCTCGTGCACGCCAGGTATGTTATTGGCCCTCCATGTACAAGGACATTAAACACTGGTGTGAGCAATGCTATGCATGCCAGAGACGGAGATCTCCAGTTCCCAGATACCGTGCTCCCATGGGAAGCTCTTCCACTGTTCGACCATTCCAGAGAGTAGCAGCTGACATCTTGGAATTACCACAAACAACAAAAGGTAATCGATATGTTCTTGTAGTTGAAGACTACTTTACAAAATATGTCAACCTGTACGCCATTCCTGATCAAAGAGCTATCACTGTAGCTAAATGCTTGTTTGAGCATTACATTTGTGAACATGGCATTCCTGAGACCCTACATACAGATCAGGGACGCCAATTTGAATCTGACTTAATACAGAAGCTGTGTCAGATGCTGGGAATGAAGAAAACACGTACAACACCTTACAATCCTAAATCAGACGGTATGATTGAGCGTTTTAATAGGACCTTGATTAACCAGCTAGCCAAGATCCTATTGACGTGTGAAGGGGAGTGGGATAGTTTTCTTAGTCAAGTTGCTTTTGCTTATAACACCAGTGTACATTCAAGTACAGGATACACACCTTACCTTTTGACCCATGGCAGAGAAGCACGAGTACCAGCAGATGTTTTCATCGGTTCCTTTGCCCTAGGAAATCCAACGCCAGGAACACCGGCTGAGTATGTGACTTCTTTGCTAAGCCGTTTGAAATCAGCTTTTACCTTAACTCAACAAAATAGTGCTTCTGCACGTGAAAAGCAGAAACAGTACTACGACATTCAAGTAAGACACCAACCTTATCAGGTGAGGGATCTCGTCTGGCTCAATGACCCTACAGAGAGCAGGCTTAAACTAGCACCTCACTGGAAGGGTCCATTGCAAGTTCTGCATCGCTTTGACTCTACAGATGGTGAAGTGGGTGTTACTTACCGGCTTGGCAATCCTTTAGATCCAAAAGAACAGTCTCAGGTTGTGCATTATGACAGGCTGCGCCCTACACTTTGCCACTACCTACCCAGCGGTTCCTCAACATTGGAGACGCCTGGCTCTGAAGTTCCCTCTCCTCAGACATCTCCTTTAAGAGTGCATCCATACTTACCTGCTGAACACTCAGACACTGAGTCTGATTCAAGTGACCCGGTGGAGATTGAGGAGCAAAATGGACTGTATGGACTGTCTGACTTAAGTACTGATCACACTGAGACTGCTCAGCCCACTAGCGATCCTCAACCTGACCACAGAGTAACTGGGGTCACACGTTTTGGAAGGACTGTCAGACTGCCAACACAGTTTAAAAACTATGTGTTCCATTGGTGACTTAATTATTTTTCTGAACAATTGTTCTCTTTGTGTAAACTGTTACATAGCTTTAATACATTTATGCATTGTACTGCCATATGTAATGGTTTAATGTTTTCTTTCCATTTTTTTTTTTTCAAATTTTGTTGAATTAGCTGACAGCTTTGATTTATAACTGATTTGATAAATTACTGCGTAAAGGTAACTGAATTCATGTTTACACTGGCAATGTTTAGTTAATGTTTATTTGATAGCGTTCTTTTGATTAAAATGAATAATAGAAACGAGGACGTTTCTTAACAGAGCGGGGAATTATGTAGCCGTCAAAAGTACTGAAAACATAATTATTCCCCTAGGTATTTGTGGTCTTATACTGCCATCTACTGGAGTAATAAAGTTATGTATTAGGTGGTAAGAGGAAGCGGAAGTTGTGTGTTGTTTTTGGCGCGCAGAGAAAAATAAAGAAAGGGTTTTTCAGCCATTGCTGATTTCACTTCGTAAGCCTGTCTCCCTTGGTTTTGTTTTATTCCTTCAGTAAGTTAGGTCATCGACTCGAACGCTA